>WOGJ01117018.1:0-20626 GCA_015342185.1 Leptinotarsa juncta | reverse complement strand
GGTATAAAAATAACGATTTGGTGTTGGGGAAAAAACTCCAGTAATATTTAATAGTCATAAAGAAATATATCATGAAACAAATCAGTCTTGTTGAGGATATACCATAACATTAGAAACCCAATTGTCTCAAAGAATTCATTCGTCATAAATTAGAAATTACCAGTTGTTATATTTCGCATGTGGTATCACGATTTGCTAGCAGGTAGAAAAGACCACATGACGAATTATGGACAAATTATAGTTTTACCAGTTTTTACCTGAAATTATTGGGAAATCATACATTCTGGGTTGTTTGAATACCTTGAGATGTTAAAATTATTATATTATGGGCAATACGGATTTTGAAAAAATAGTGACACGGAGTCCGTAGTATACGATACCTTAACTCAATATTCTATTCGAACAAAAAATGTGGAGCTCTTTCATTAAACCTGAAGAAAGTATTTGATACTTTAAACCACAGTATTCTTCTAAAAATAATGAATAATATAACAGGTATGCGAGATTCAGTTCATTATTCATTTCAAAATTATTCATTGAATAGGAAGCAATATGGATGACATAATTAGTCCAAAAAAATACAGTATGTGGTACTGCAAGGATCAATATTTAGACCTACTTTGTTTCTTTTATATTCCAATTCTTTGGCCACAGTAAATTTATTTGGAAAATTACAAATGGTTGCTTATGCCACCACTTCCATTTATAATGTGAATATTGAACAAAAATTTAATTTTGGTGTTAATTCGTGAATACATAGAAGCGATTTATATATAAATGAATATATTCAATTATCATGTTCAACTTCTTCATTATTTTGAAATTTTGTTCTTTCACAAAATAACATTTACTAAATATTTGGGATAAGAATTTTACCGAAATTAGATAAACTTTCGTAAATTGGGATTGGTAATTTTAATTATTTTGTGTATAAAGATTGCAATAAATTAATCTTCACTTCGTTTGGATGATAGAATTGATTGAACATGACAACTTCATACCTACATTCATATACAAACCACTTCCTTATATTCATAAAATAATACCAAAACTAATTAATGTGTTCCGAAATAATGACCTCAAATTTCCAAAACAAATGTCACTACTATATCTTAATTCTACAGTGAACTCAAAGTTCCAATTTCAAATAAACAAAAATCTAATTCATTATACAGAATTTCTTGTATGGATTGTTTTAAAACTGTATAAGACATCTGCGTACTGGTATTACTTCGCATAAGAGCAACTGCAGACGGAATGTTAGTTCTTATACGTAAACAGAACATGTTGATTCTGAGGATCATAGTTCTGATTTATTTTTTTTTCTGTACAACATACTTTCGTACTTGTTGACAATCTAAAGATATCTATCTAATCTATGAATAGTTAATTTCAGTCAACTCTCGTGCGTGATATTCAAGAGTGAATAACTGGTTGCATAACTTAATAACCTTAAAAGATCAACTATATGGTAGAGTGTGTAATTGATACTCGGTCATTCTCTCGTATTTTATTTCCACTTCACTAACCAGAGTAGTTAGTTGCAGAACATTCCATATTTGCATATGCTCATTATTCAGTACGTTTATCCCTAGAATACGTCAAGAAATGAAGATGTATTCATCCGTTTATAATAATGACAAATATATTATTTGCAGATATCAATGAATGCGATGATCCCGTAATAGCTGCTAGATGTGTGGATAATGCTGAATGTTGTAACCTGCCAGCGCATTTCCTTTGCAAATGCAAAGCAGGATATGAAGGAGATGGAGAAACACAATGTTTTGGTAAAATTATTCAGTACATTTTACTCTCGATACAATTATAATTATTATAAAAAGTTTGAATCTGCTACAAAACATTTAGTCATCTTCTTGAATCATTACCAAAAAAGTTCCACTAGATTTCAGCTGAAACTACTATATAATTATTCGTAGTACAGTAGAGTACTAAGCTGAGAAGAGTTAAAACATTTAAATTTGGAAAAAAAATATCAGCAGTATAGAATACAAAATTCTTATCGATCAGAAGAAGTACACCCGACAAAGTAGAATAAATATTGAGATATGGGGCTACAAAAACGCATGACATTAAAACGGCAAAACTTTTGAATAGTTTGTTCATTTCGAATCACTGGTGATGTGCCTTTGTGCCACGGCCTGCACAAATTCCGCAAAGAAAATTGTCAATCTATATCAGATGTATTTTAAAATAGATAAGAGGCATGATTTGATCAAAAAACTACGACAAAAATCAACTCTTTTGATTCTTGTCTTACATATTGTAAAAGTTGAAGTTTGGAAATATAGTACTCTTATGGCTATGCATAGTAATACAAAACTATTACAAATGAAAAATTATGTATTAATGCTATACGAGTATTGCAAAAATGAACTAGATTATGGCTCAATGATATCCCAATGGAAGACAAACAAAAAAAACACTGGAATTATAGCATATACCTACAGGTTCAAGTTGTCGGGTTGTTTCTATCAATCATATGGCGGAAATTGTCGAATTTTAAAGATCTTGCACTGAAAAAAATAATGACAGTATAAAAAATTGCTCACAAGCTCAGATTGTCTACAGACCCTGGAATTATAAGAATACATAGATTTGGTGTGATGCCAGTCATTTCCAGATTTTGCGAACTTGGGTAGCGAATAGGGGCGCCAAGAAATATTGCTTTTGTTCTGGAGTAGCAAAAATGTTTTCAATAGACTAACAAATGTACATAGAGATTGGAGATTTCGTACTTACTGAGTACCAGTGGTACAGCTACCGGAGTCATGATCGGTGGGAGAAATCGTATCGTATCTACACGAATTTGACTATTTAAAATATGTTTATGCAATTTACTTTCAAACTCCATCACTAACTAAATACGGTTCTGAATTTGTATGTTTACGGCTCGAATAA
Source organism: Leptinotarsa juncta (assembly GCA_015342185.1). NCBI lineage: Eukaryota > Metazoa > Arthropoda > Insecta > Coleoptera > Chrysomelidae > Leptinotarsa > Leptinotarsa juncta. Next base: position 17,704 of record WOGJ01117018.1, on the reverse strand, counting down.
TCTAACAGACTGATAACAAATTTCTACACATCTACTGCACATCTTGAGAAAGAGGCTTCTCGTCACCGGCCATGACTCCGGCAGCTGTACCTACTAATAGGAAGTTTCGAAATTAGTTTTACCATTAACTCCATACACAACTTTAGAAATAAACACAACAAAAAACAACCATGGACGTAAAACAATAAATGGATTCTTCAAACCAATAACTGCGACACAGATTGTGTTGGAGTTGCTAGATTCGAGGGCGCGCAGGTTACAGGAAAAGAGGAGACTTTCAGACTGTGACCACTTTCTACTGTGCTGTGCCTTCCTTTCCATCGACAGTGGCGTATATACTTTCATTAATTGGATTGTGATAAAAAAATATGTGAAATTTAATATATTCATGGCAGCTTACGAGACAGACACAAATACTGAAAACAACACATTTCTGAGAGGAAACTGTTGATCGTAATTCTGAACTCAGAAAGGAATAATTTGGTTTCTTGTAATGCATATACAATATAAACACTAGACATTGTGAAAAATAAACAGTACAAAAGAGTAATGCAATGGTGCAAAGCACCATTATTACTTTCTATGCTTCTTTTACTATATATAATCGAAATACAACTATCAGTTCGCATTGACAATAATATCAATGCGAATTGGTAAAATTTGTGAACACTAAAGAACGATTACACAGGCATTTTTTCAACAACGTTACTACATGTGGAGTTGCAACGAATTATCCAAAATCATTTGAAAATACAAAACGAATTTTATTCCATGAAAAAGGTCGTAATTTTAAGTTACTGAATGGAACTCTTTGGCGATAAAGTTTGGTCAGTGTTGGTGGATATTAAAGAATTATCACGGATTCGATATGACAACGCTCAACTCAACAACATGACCGTAGAATGTTCCAGAATACGAAATCCACGTAGTGGGGTAAATAAGTGGGTCCATTTTATTTTTACGTCCATGAAAACAACTACACCATGGAAATGAAATGTGACATTTGTTGCATTGACACCAATCTGCTGTTCAACCGCCAAATTTGAATTTAAAATTTCCCAAATTCCCGAATAAACTCATCCGACGTATAACAAACATCAATAGGTTGTTTCTGTTGCCAGATATTGATGAATGTTCCAATCCTGACGCTTGTGGACAGCACGCTCTTTGTCATAATATCCACGGTAATTACACATGCTTATGCCCCGATGGATTCTACGGAAACCCCTTCGATGGATGTATCGACGTAGACGAGTGTGAGCAGCCTAACGCTTGCGGTCCTGGTGCAATTTGTCAAAATGTTGTTGGGGGAAGGGAATGCCACTGTCCTCCTGGTTACGAAGGAGACGCTTTTACCAGCGGTTGTAGTGACATGAACGAATGCTCAAGATCTAACCCATGTGGTAGAAATGCCCATTGCTCAAATTTAGATGGCAGTTTTAGGTGTACCTGCCCTTCAGGATTTATTGGTGACCCAATGACTGAATGTACAGGTAACTGCTTTAATAAATTGATCGCATTGTGTATATATTTACTTGTGTTCACAGAAACAGACACGTGAAGGCTGATTTTCTTGTACAAAAATTTTGTTTAATTTCTAATTCTTCAATTTGGTTTGGGTTTTATTATAATATTCATTCTCAGACCACTAATATTCGATGAAAAAAAAAGATTGAAATATGTGTTTCTGAACCATGCTTATGTCCAAATTCATTTAGTGCGACCTTTCTACTATAGTCAACTGAAAACTTCTGTATTCGTATATAACTTAAATATTAGGTGTTAAAGATGGTTGCACTTTCATTACATGTAATGGCTAGTTCATTCAAGTAATTAGGTAGCCCAGCATTGACTTTAGTGCAAGGACGGATTCAGATCTAAATTTAGGGGAGGGTAACTTTTGAATTTCCGGGGGGATTTTCAGGAAAAATAATTCATATATTAAAAGTTTTTGTCTCAGAAATAAGTGATATTTATAACAGAACTAACCTCAATGTAAAAATAATGGAACGTTACAATTGTTTTTGAAAAATGAAAAAAAATCCACAGAATATAGGGCTGTTATTTCAGTTTTAGGAGAATATACCAATTTACAATAAAGCAAACACAAAGTTATTCCAAATCTTTTTTTTTTAAGTGGTGGTAATAAAAAGATAATAAAAATCAAATTAACTCTAGTACAATTCCTAAAAATTTAACAAACACTACTGAGAAAATCATTCTTCTCTCAAATAAGCCTAATTTATTTATCCTAATGCTTTTAACATCGCTAGACATTAACGAGTGTGATTCAAACCCATGCGCCCCAATCGCATCCTGCATCAATAATAATGGAAGTTATTCCTGCATTTGCCCTGAGGGATACACAAGCTTGCCTAATGGAGACTGTTCCGATATCAATGAGTGTGGAAGATCGGGGGCTTGTGGAATAAACGCTAAATGCATTAACGTACCTGGTTCTTTCAAGTGCATATGCCCTCAAGGTTTCACTGGGCAGGGACATCAATTCTGTGAAAGTTAGTGGAATAAATTACATTATTCTTTACAGATGCACGAATCTCTCTATACAATGTTTCACTCTTGGGGATTTATCCATATAATATTGGAAAACCAGGAAACATTTTTTGCCTGAATAAATTGGATGGACAAGATGTGTATGCCCAATATTTGGATAAAAATATCCCTAAGTGAAATTGAGTTTGATTATTTCTATAGCTTGGCATTATTTTCCACTAATTACTCCTACCTACCTCAATTTGTTCAGTTTCCTGTATTTTCCACATAACAACTAGAACTTTATTTATGTATTACTCGTTGGTTTCCGTATTTTATACTATATTTAGAAAGCCTAACTGTACTGTATACATTTTTGTACAAACTCATTCATTTCTATTTCTTTTTATCTTTGCAGTGTTTACTTTGTAATCTATATTTTACTTTCAGCTTCTCTTCGTATGTTTGACTTTACCTGTTCTGTTTCTTTCAGTTTTTCTTCTGTAGGATATCATATTTTTTCATTTGAACATTTTACGAACTGTTTTTCTAACATTTTCTTAGATATAAACGAATGTGATGCAAAACCTTGTGGGATGAATGCAGTTTGCAAAGACACTGTAGGAAGTTACATTTGCTCGTGTCAGGAAGACTATACAGGAGACCCTTTCAAAGAATGTATAGATATTGATGAGTGTATTTCATTAGAAAAGCCATGCGGATTGCATGCTGTCTGTGAAAATACAGAACCAGGATATAATTGCTTGTGTCCACAAGGATATCAAGCAAATCCAACCCCGCAAATTGCTTGTGAACAGGTAAACTATTTACTTTCTCTTAGAAATCGTTTTCACTTTATTTTTCCAGATTGATGTCAATATCCTATGTAAATCAAACTTTGATTGTACCAACAACGCAGAGTGTATTGAAAATCAATGTTTTTGTCAAAAAGGCTTCAATCCTAGAGGTGCTACATGTGTTGACGTAGACGAATGCGAGAAACAAACTTGTGGTAATTTCTCAGTTTGCACGAATACAGTAGGCAGTTTCCACTGCGAATGTGAAAGCGGATTTGTGGGAGCGCCACCTGTGATCCAATGCAAGGCTCCCTGTGATGATGTTTCTTGTGGTGATCATGCTTATTGCAAACCTGACGGACAAGAAGCGTATTGTATATGTGAGGATGGGTGGACCTTTGATCCGAGTGACATAGCTGCTGGATGCATAGGTAATTGAATGTAATAGGTCATCAACATCCGTAACTGACAACAAAATTGTTGATTTCAGATATAGATGAATGTGACAAAGTTAACGGCCCAAGTGGTCGCTGTGGAGATAATGCGATATGTACTAACCTACCTGGAACTTTCGCTTGTCAGTGTGAACCTGGATTTTCTGGAAACCCTAACGCTAAATGTCATGATATCAACGAATGCTCGAACGCAAATTCCTGCGCTGTGGGTGCAATTTGCACAAATCTTCCGGGCACTTTTACGTGTCAGTGTCCAAGTGGAACTGTACCAGATCCAGATGCGAAAACAAAATGTAATGAAATTGTTACCTGTGAAACTGATGCAGACTGTCCAGGCAATGCTATATGCGATAATCAAAAAATGTGTTTGTGCCAGGAACCCAATATTGGAAACGACTGTCGGCGTAAGTTTAAAAATAATGTTTTCATTTATGTTTCCGATAGCCTATATGTTTTCTTCAATTACAGATCCTTGTGAGACAACTGTATGCGGTCCAAATGAGCAATGCATGTTGGTTAACCAAGAGTCTAAATGTATTTGCAATGCAGGTTACACTGGCACAACTTGTACCGATATAGACGAATGTCTTGGTAATCCATGTTCTTCAGGAGCAATATGTAAAAATGAGCCTGGATCATTTAGTTGCCAATGCCCAGGAGGAACCTCTGGTGACCCATACAGATCGGGTTGTACAAAAACCACTAAGGTTTCAGAGTGCTCCGATTCGAATCCATGTCCATTGGGAGAACAATGCATCATGGATGAATATCTCAACGAAAACGTTTGTATTTGTGTTCAAGGTTATGTGAGAGATAAGCAAACTGGAAAATGCAGAGATAATGACGAATGCACCGAGCTCAGAGAGAAACCAGCTTGTGGTACAAATGCCATCTGTAAAAACTTACCTGGAAGCTATCACTGTCAATGTCCACCTGGTTTTGACGGAAACCCATTTTTAGAGTGTCTTGAATGTAACAGTCCCGACTGTCGCTGTCAGCCTCCTCATAAACTACTCGATGGAAATTGTGTTCTTGCTAACTGTGAAAAAGATGGTACATGTCCAAGTGGTGCCGAATGTATAACAATTACTGGAGGTGTTAGCTATTGTGCTTGTCCAAAAGGATATAAAACACTGCCAGATGGATCATGTGTTGATATCAATGAATGTTCAGAACAGGAACGAGTTTGTGGCTTTGGGGCAGAATGCACAAATTTACCCGGATCATATGAATGCAAATGTCCCCAAGGGTACACTGGGGACTCTTACAATGGAATGTGTTCCCCGGCGCAGAAAAAATGTATTAATGATAAAGAATGTTCGGCTAATGAAAAATGTATACAGCCTGGGGAATGCATATGTCCCCCTCCATTCTTCACTGACTCACAAGATGGCAATAAATGTAAAAACCCTTGTGGAAGACATCCTTGTGGAATCAATGCAAAATGCACTCCTTCAGATCCTCCAATATGTACATGTGAAGATGGATATAATGGAGACCCCTTTCAAGGTTGTATTGACATTGATGAATGTGTACAAGAGCCATGTGCATATGGTGCACACTGCCTCAACCAGAAGGGTGGCTACAAATGTTTCTGTCCCAGAGGTATGACTGGAGATCCATACAAATCTGGCTGTATTCTGGAAATACCCGGAATGTCGAAATCTGAATGTCAGTCAGATGGTGATTGCTCGAATATTCTCAGCTGCCAAGAAGGTATATGCATCAGTCCTTGTGCTACTACACTTTGTGGATCACATTCCATTTGTGAACCAGAAAATCATAAAGGAACATGCAAGTGTTACGGAGGATTTAAGAAAAATTCAAGAGGACAGTGTGCATCCAGTAAGTAATATTCACATATTGCCAGTCAATTTTGAAGGATATATTAATACAAAAAGCCAAGGCAAAAAGGATTTTCCTATAGAAAATATAAGAATACTTATTACGGGTTTTTCAGAAAAAGAAATGTTTTTCAGAATAATGTGGTTTTTGGGAAAAATACTTTATAGTTCTCCACCATTATATCCCTTGTAAATCGATTCAGGCTCGACTATATAACTTTTTCGGTTTCCCTCATTGAGTATGGAATTTTTGTAGTTCAAATCGTACTGGTAGATCATGAAAGCAAATCGGATAGTTACCAGTGAGCATAGCCCCATAAATACCTCGCAGTATTTTCTCATCAAAATTGAATGTATGCAAAATGGACCTCTGAATCCAAAAATTTATAAAAACAATGGATATTCCATTTGGAATTCCAGAGTTGGGATAATTTCGGTGAAACTAAAAATGATCTAAAAATATTTTTGTTATATTCTCAACGAATTTTATTCAAGGCGTATCTCGCTACAAGGTAGCTTCATCAGTTGAACTGGTACATCAAACTATTCTACAATATCTGTCATATAACAGTGGGTAATCACAAAAACTTTATTAAATAAACGAACAACTCTGGTGACACAGGTAGATTAAAAAACAATTACAATACAATATTAATTCTAGAAAGACAGGTAAAACATTAGCATTTTATGTTAAAACTCAATTAGGTTATGAAAAAATTGAAGACTTGGCCACCAGAGTAGAGTTTTACCCTGACAAAACACTTCATCCCAACAGCGATAAAACTGACAGCCATGAAATTAACAAAATTGAGGTGTATTTATTCTTGAATCATAAATGGCTCTTGGACATAGTTATGCATCATTGTCACAATTTCAATACTTTCACTGCCCTAATCAAATTGAACTAATGGAATCAAATAGCCAAATATAATTGTGACTAAATATTAAAACTGTGAATAAATGCTTTTACGGAAATCTACAGGTTTATGGCAGTAACTAGACCATAACTAGATAACTCAAAGAAATATGTGGATCAAATAGAACTCACCAATACAATGAACAGATACAAGAGACCAAAATGAATAATGAATTTCCACGATTCACTAATTCATTTGAACTCGTGAAAATAAGACCACAATCCTTCATTTTAAACTATTCCTTGAATATCGACAATTTCCGATATGCGTATATACAATTTACATATGTATGATATCCAGAAATCGCAAGATCATAATTGAAATTTATTCGTATGATGAGATATTTTTGATTGGAATGGAAACGTTATTCTGAATTTCAACGAAATCGTTAATAATACACGACATATTGGTGATGAATGTAGCCGCGTCAAGTAGGTTAGTCGGCTATTGTTGAAAAATATGACGTTACTCATTTACGTGCTGTGTTCATTCAGCTGAGAATATTTAAGAAAACAATTTTTACAAATACCACTCGGCCTAAAAATCTCAGATGGATGTACTTGTTCAACTCAAACTTTGTTATTATTGAGCAATACCAATCGAGCAACCAGCAATAGATAAAACCACTCGTCCCACGAATTCGTGATTGTATTTTGCTGTTTGCTCCCATGGTATGCTAAATAACAAAAGTTTTCGTTGAAACATTGAAATCAATTCATTCACTTTTGAGGTCTTATCGTATTACTATTGATAAATGAAGGTAGATTCAGGCTCTTATCAGTCATTAATCATACATATCTTATTAGTATCCCCACGTTCACAGACAATTTTAGTTAAGGAATTAAAATGCAGTAAACAACAACTCTTAGAGCGCCTTAAGGATTTTTTTCTAGTGCTTGGCTTCTGTGCTTAAACAAACTCCAACCCGAAACTAATTCATCACATCGCTGGAAACTTTCCAAACAGGCTATTAACGAAGTATTTCCCCACATTAAAAATAACATTAACACCTAGAAATCACCCATATATAAAGAAAAATCATCAGAAAAAACAAAACGATTACTTACTGAAGAGAAAATTAACATGCATATAAGACTGGATAGACTAGACAAAAATGGACGAAGATAACAACTCGTGGGTCTACAAACTAACATGTGGATCGTGCCCGAAAGTTTTTATAGGAATAACTTCAAGCAATTTCAAAAAAAATCTCCGGACTTAAAAGAAGTTTTGACCTAAAGAAAATTAATTTCGCCTATGGTTGCCATCTTTCAGACGACAATTACGATTTCAACATGGAATACGACATATTACATATAGAAAATAAAGGAAAAAATTAAGCTTACTGGAATCTCTGGAAATCAATGAACGCAAATATTCAAATTTTCTTTTGAACGACCAACAAGAAATTATTCATTCATCATTATCAAACAGATTTTCATAAAATGTCAATAATTAACATAGTTATAAATTTCCTATTTTCCTGGAAGTAATATATTGTAATTGTTCGTTAAAAATCTTCCTGAATTTCATTGGTTTGGTCTTCCATTGTCTAATAAGATATAGTGTGATTTGACATCCCTGAATAAATAATTAAAATCGTAAATTAAAATGAATAACTGAAAATAACAAGATAATTCGTAGTTAGCAGTCTTCCGGTAGCCCACTTCGATTGTACTCGCATTTGGCTTGCTATTCAGAAACGCTGGTTACGAATTATCTCGTAGCTAATACGTACTAAATATACACATCAGGAATGTGTGATAGGTCCATTCAAATCTATATGGCAACGAGAAAAACACAAGGCGAATAAACCGAGTATTTAGTCGGACGCGCTTTTTTTCAGTTGATGATATGACTCCAAATAATGAAATGTTTCAGAATTGTGAGGAATAGACATTCCTTCGTTGTAGTCTCTAATAATATTTGGTTTCATTGCTACTCTGCCATTCCTATGTCGAACTTCCACAGATTGTACTTTGTGCATGTTCGATATAGTGAGGACGTCTCGTTTATCTCCCCATTTGCAAAGAACAACTGATTCATGCCTAAACCATGCAAGCTCGTTTTTTTAGTTTTCTTTTTACCACATCCTGTGAATTTTCTTTTCTATTGGATCTCAGAGTCGCACAAATATATGTTTTCTTAGCAGTTAATGCCTTGGTTAGTGAGACAGAGTTATAAAAGTTATCTGTAAAGAGAATATGTAGCCTTTATCCAAGTAGATTTCCGTCAATTCAAAAACTACATCTGCTGCATGGCCCATTTCGGTCGCTGTTTCGGACTTGCCGCGATATTTGATTCTTAATACCATCCCGTCTGATTTACACAGCTCATAAAATTTTACATACTTGTGCTTTTTTTTTGATATATTGGCGGAAAAACAGTCTTCCTCGCCATAGTACCATGGAATCATCTAGACTCAAACTTATTTCCGGAACATAATTCTCACGCATGGTCTTGTTGAAGGGGTTCAAAATGTAGTAGTCTATCTGTCGTTGCTGTCTATTGAATTATCAGGAAAATGTAAGAATCGTAAAATGAGCTGAAATCGGTTGCGACTCATAATTGAACTCCAAAATGTTGTTTCATACAAAGGATCAGTACTCCAATAATACTTGGAAGCGTACAAGGCCCCATATGTAGTAACAAACCCAAAAAAAAATTTATTTCCGAAGCGTCGACATCCTTCCAGTGAGTAAATCATGAGGATCTTCTTATTGGGCCCATCTTATCTATTTTTTGTTACAAGGAGATCCAAAAATTCCTGAGTGAAGAACAGATCCACAAGATTATTTATTGTCAAATTTCGGGAGTCGAATTGCTAGCCACAATCTTCTGCAAAATTCATGTGAGGTGGTTCTTGCTCAATTTCGTACCGAGTGATGTTTTGGTTAGTAGCTGAAGAATGCTGCGGAATATTTATGTCGTCACTCTCGGGTTCTGCATCGCCTTCATTTTCTCCGTACTCGCTTTTCAAAAAATCTCTCCTTATATCTGAGGGCTCGTATTTATCGTCGATATCTTAATCATACCTCAGAAATTCGTCCCACTCTGTTTCACCAAGATTTGTATACATTTCTAACTCATATTCGACTTCATGCAATGAATACTACAATAAAACTGCAAGTTTTATCTTCGTCAGACCTGTCTCGTATATGTTGTCCAACTACGCATTTAGTCAAGCTGGAAGACGATTGTGGATACTAACAATCGAAACGTCGTGACGTAACTTGGTTTGGAATCTTTTAATTTTTAATTTTTTGTTAATAATATTTTTTAATTTTCAGCTTGTATTAATATTTCAATTTTTTATTATTTTTTTGGTTGTTGCTAGTAAGTTATTTCTTTGTAATTTCAGTTTTTTGTTCAATAAAACTGTTAATTTTCGGTTAATCTTTTTTTCAGGGATTTAAAATCAATTTATATTATATTAGTCAATGGAAGTCCGAACTTTCAATAGATATCTATTTAGTTTTCTTATTTAGTTCAATTTGATATACTTTGTATTTGGGTAATATAAACTGTAATAGTGTGGCAGAATGAGGTTATTATTAGAAACAAATATCATTCAGTTTTACGCTATACCACGTTATATACCTACAGACGGTTTTCTCTATCACATAAATCAAAACCATATATTTGACATATTTCTCCATCACTATATCCTACAGAATGTTGAATTCCAACTTACTGTTTAATGTTTCTAGTTTGCGAGGGAATCATTTGTGCTTCTGGCGCACAATGTATTGCTACTCCAAATGGTCCTACGTGCAAATGTCTGGGAGGATTAATGGGAAATCCATTCCCTGGAGGGCGATGTTCTACAGATGTTTGTTCAAAGAGCAATCCGTGTGAAGAACCTAAAGTTTGCGTAAATGGTCGATGTAAACAAAGATGCGAAGGCACAATTTGTGGTGTTGGAGCTCATTGTGACAAAAATACGAATAAATGTGTGTGTGATCATTTATTTGTTGGAAATCCAAACCTTCTTTGTATGCCACGTAAGTTGATGATCTTCTATTGAACAAGCATATTTTAAAATCATTTTTTAGCAATCATCGGTCCAGTTTGTAATCCTGTCTGCGGAAAAAATGCACATTGTGAATATGGCATCAGAAACAAATGTGTCTGCAATACCGGTAGTGTAGGCAATCCTTATGAGGTTTGTGAACGAATAGAAAGAAAAACATGTGACCAAAACTCATGTGGAAGAAATACTGAGTGTAACAGCAATCTAAATGGAATTGAATGTACGTGCCTCCGGGGTTTTACTGGCAATGCATATATAGCTTGCGAAGATATAGACGAATGTAATACTGATGTTTGCGGAACTGATGCAGTTTGTATCAACACACAAGGGAGTTACGACTGTCGATGTAGGGAAGGATATGCAGGAAATCCTTTCATAATATGTAATCAAGTTCAAGGCGGTAGCTGTGAAGATCCAGAAAACTGCCATTGCAGTGAGAAGCTTCTTTGTCCTAATGGATATGCTTGTCAAAAAGGTCAATGTCTGAGTTACTGCGAGAAAATGAAATGTGGACCTAATGCTACATGTCATTCAGGCCAATGTATTTGTAATCCTGGGTATGAAGGAAATGCATCTGACTTCTCAACTGGATGCAAAATTCAGGGACAATGCAATAGTGATAATGATTGTAGGAGCACAGATATATGTTTTCAGTTCAGCAAGAACACGAGAAAATGCTTAGATGCTTGCAGTAAAGTTCAGTGTGGACCAAATGCATTATGTCTAGCTGATAAGCACAGATCGTCGTGTATTTGTACTCCCGGCTATTATGGAGACCCAAGCGATCCCTTGGTTGGGTGTCAGCTGGAAGGAAGAGTGCCCCAACGATTGTGTGAGAATGACAGTGATTGTAAATTTGGTACAATATGCTCTATTGACGCAAAAGGGTTACAAAAATGCATTAATCCTTGCGAAACAATTGCATGTAAAACAAACGAAATTTGCAAACTTGATGTTGCAGGACATCCAACATGTGCATGTGAGACAGAATATATGTGGAATCCTGTGACATCAACATGTGACAAGCCGTCTGTACCAGATTGTACTTCCAATGATAACTGCCAGTCAACAGAAGCATGCCAGCCAGACCCTCTGGGTGTTCTGAAATGCGTCTCAGTTTGCTTGCATTTTACTTGTCCTGAAAATTCTGCTTGTGTAGCTGAATCTCACATAGGACAGTGTCAATGTTTAGCAGGATTCACAGGAAATCCAAAAGACCGCGGCGGTTGCAGGGCGGTAGTAAAAGACCAATGTACTTCAGATGTCCAGTGTTCTGAACAAGAAACATGCAGAAAACATAGTAAACACGAGATTTTCACATGTTCACCTGCTTGTGAACAGATAGTTTGTGGCCCGAATGCTATATGCATTGTGAACAATCACGTACCTCAATGCCAATGTCCTCAAGGGTCCTATATAGGAGATCCATATGATCATTCATTAGGCTGCAAGACAGTTCCATGTGTGTATAATATTGACTGCCCAGAATCACAATTATGTAACCGTTTAACTCATACCTGTTACGATGTTTGTGATGAGGAAACATGCGGTACAAATGCTGTTTGTATTGCTGAAAACCACAAAGCAATATGCCAATGTCCACCAGGTACTACACCAAACCCACTACCTGAAATTGAATGTACTTCTGTCAATGTATGTGAACCTAATCCTTGCCATAGTGATTCGATATGTCGTCCTGCTCCCGATGGCTATACATGTCACTGTCCTAAAAATACTATCGGAGATCCGTTTAAATCGGGATGTATACCAGAGGGAAATTGTCCGAGAGGAAACATCGATTGCCCACCCGAATCAGTATGTGAATTAAACAAATGTATTAATCCATGTGAACAAGTATCATGTGCTTCGAACTCAATATGCTCTGTTCAGAACAGAAAAGCTATTTGTAAATGTCCTGAAAAATTTATTCCTTCAGAAGGAGGAATACAAAATGGTTGCATACGTTTTCAAGCCTCATGTACAAATGACATTGATTGTGGAAATGAAGTATGCTTCAATGGACAGTGTAGGGCGGTTTGTAGAAATAATAATGATTGTTCTTTAGGAGAGAATTGCCACAATAAAATGTGTATTGTTTCCTGCGGAGATCATAGTCAGTGCTCAAAAGGTCAGGCTTGCATAAATGGTACGTGTATGATAGGATGTCGTAGTAATAAAAATTGTCCATCTGAATATGCGTGCCTCAACAATAAGTGTCAAGACCCATGTCAAAGAGAATCATCTTGTGGTCCAAATGCTATGTGTTCCTGCAAAAATCATGAAACTATTTGCAAATGTCCTGAAGGTTTCGATGGAAATCCTACACCCCAACAGGGTTGCATCAGAATACCTAAACCATGTCTGGAAAATAATGAATGTCCTTCAGATTATATATGCGAAAAAAATATTTGCTCACTACCTTGTCAGAATAATAGCCTTTGCGCAATTGGAGAAAGATGTTACAATAATATATGTATGAAAGTTTGTTATAGTAATAGTAACTGTCTACAAGGAGAAGTTTGTCAGAAAGGAGTTTGTCAACCTGGATGTGAGGTTGATTCAGATTGTAGAACAACTCAGATCTGTTTCCAAGGAAAATGTAAATGCGCGAAAGGATTCATAATGACACCTCAAGGTTGCACTGATATTAATGAATGTGAAGACCATCCTTGCCATATAACAGCCATTTGTAAAAATCAACCAGGCTCTTTTACCTGTATTTGCGGCGAACGAAGAATTGGTAACGCCTATGGTGAACCTGGATGCTCTCTTCCTGGTCAATGTCGTCATAACAATCATTGTTCTGATAAACTAATTTGTGAACAAGGTCATTGTAAAAATCCTTGTGAAGAACCAAGGTGTGGATCCAACGCCATCTGTTCTGTTTCTAACCATGAAGTAACCTGTGCATGTCCTCCTGGCCACCTGGGTAATCCCCATGATACTAATTTGGGTTGCTTCAAAGTGGAATGTTTAGAAAACAAAGATTGTTCTCAGGCTCAGATGTGTGATGAACACTCAAATAAGTGCATAAGTATATTTCTTTCAGAATTCAGGTGAATTGTTTTCTAACCGTTTTTTGTTTCAGATCCTTGCAATGATATGAATTGTGGTAAGGGGTCATGCTCCACTCAAAATCATAATGCTGTTTGTACATGTTTCTCAGGATATGATTTAATTGATAATAAATGTGTTGATATTGACGAATGCCTAGAGCCATCCTCCTGCCACACAACAGCTACATGTATTAATACTGATGGTAGTTTTATCTGTATTTGTTCCGGCGGATTAGTAGGAGATCCATTGGGAAAGGGATGCAGGAAACCGGGATATTGTTTTAGTGATGCAGATTGTCCATCATCTGCTACTTGTGATAATAACAAATGCCACAATCCATGCGAAAATCCTAATGTTTGTGGTAAAAATGCGGAATGTTTTCCTATAGCACATGCCGCCACTTGCAAATGTCCTGCTCGTACCAAAGAAGATTTTAATCATAATTGCATTCCCATTGAGTGTGTGAATAATAACGATTGTTCCGAAGAAAAAACTTGCGTGGACTCCAAATGTCAGAATCCATGTGATTTGCCCAATATATGTGGTAAAAAAGCAATATGTACACCATCAAATCATCTTGGCATATGTACTTGTCAGGCAGGAACTACCGGTGACCCTCATCTGGGATGTGTAGCTGTGCAGTACTGTGCAGCAGACAATCAATGTCCAACAGGTTTGAAATGCTATAATGGATTATGTACATCTGTTTGCAGAAATTCAAGGGAATGTATCGGTAGCCAACTATGTATTCAGGGAATTTGTCAACCCACCTGTAAATCTAACTCGTCCTGTCCAGAATATCAATTTTGTCATGACAACATATGCACCCAAGAAATAAAGTGTAGGTCAAATACAGATTGTGGCAGTCGAGAAAAATGTTCTTTAAATAGTATTGGACGAACAGATTGTGTTAATGCATGTGAAGGTGTACTATGTGGACGAAATGCAGAATGCTCTTCTGAAAATCATAAAGCAGCTTGTCTTTGCAAAACTGGCTTCAAAGGAAATCCCAATGACGACAAAATTGGATGTCAAAAAATTGAATGTGAGACCAACGACCAGTGTTCAAATGACAAACTCTGTGATCAATACATGTGTAAAATAGCATGTCTTGTACATAATCCATGTGGAAGAAATGCTTTGTGTTCAGCGGAGCATCACAAACAAACTTGTTACTGTCAACCAGGTTATACAGGCGATTCCCATGTAGGATGTAGACTTATAGATTTCTGTGCAGATAAACCTTGTGGGTCAGGTGCTGTATGCCACAATTCTAGAGGGTCTTTCAGGTGTCAATGTCCACACGGATCCATAGGAGATCCTTATAATGAAGGCTGTAAAGCTCCTATTGAATGCTCATCGAATAAAGATTGTCCGATAGAAGCAAAATGTGATAAAATCAATGGCATCCATAAATGCAGGAATGTCTGTGAAAATAAAAAGTGTGGTCCTAATGCTGAATGTGTAGCTGTCGAACATGAGGGTTATTGCACCTGCCGAACTGGATATCATGGAAGTCCTAATGAGTTGAATTCAGGATGCAAACCCAAATTGGTTAATTGCAAAACAACAATCGAATGTCCTTCAAACACATATTGCTACGGAGATATTTGCAGTCCACCATGTGAAACAAACAGAGATTGTCAACAAGATGAACAATGTCTACAAGGACAATGCTTGAATCCATGTCAAGTAAAAATAGCTTGTGGAATGAATGCAGATTGTCGAGTGAGAGATCATGTGAAGACATGCAGTTGTCCAGCTGGTTTTACTGGAAACCAAGATGTAGAATGTGTTAGATGTAAGTATAGTAATTTTAAATTTGATATAACGTCATATAACGAGTTTAAAATCTGTAATCAATTTTTTTCAGTGCCAGTATCGTGTACTTCTGATAATGATTGTAGCAACAAAAGTATTTGTATAAGTAATATGTGTCATCCTCAATGTAAAATGGATAACGAATGTGCTTACAATGAAAAATGTCTTAGAGGAAACTGCCAGCTAACCTGCCGTGTTGATAACGATTGTTTTTTGGGGCACATATGTCTTAATAACACATGTTTCTATGGCTGCCACAATGACGATGACTGTACAAGTAGTGAATCCTGTAGAAGTAATAAATGCACAAATCCTTGTAATGAAGATTCTTGTGGACCTAATGCTTTGTGCACGGTCTCCAATCATAGGGCTACTTGTTCCTGTGATAAGGGTTACGTGCCAAGTCCATCTGCCAAAGTTGCATGTGTGAGAGCTCCTGCTCAATCATGTAGAGAAAATCGACAATGTCCCGCTGGAAATATATGTTTAGAAGAATTGTGTAGAACAGTTTGTTCCTCAGATAGTGGGTGCTCAAGTAATGAACGATGCGACAAGAATGGGATTTGTAAATCAATATGTAGAAAAGATGATGATTGCAAAAACGATGAAATTTGCGAAGGCCTAGTATGTTTAATAGGTTGCAGAAGTAATTCAAATTGCCCTCTTGATAAATCATGCGTAAATTACAATTGTATCGATCTATGCCAATCCCCTACAGCTTGTGGATTGAATGCAAACTGTTCCACTGTTCTTCACCAAAAGCAATGCAGATGTGAAGGTCAACTGGCTGGAAACCCACTAGAGAGTTGTAAATACCCAACAAAATCATGTTCCAACAATACTGAGTGTTTCAAAAGTCAAACTTGTCATGCTGGTATTTGTCATGGGACATGTAGAACGTTAGTATAATCTCATCAATCTGATTTTTGAACGATTTTCAATATTTCTCTTTTCAGTGACCATAACTGCTTGTCCGATGAAAGGTGTGTCAAGGGGATTTGCAAAACTATTTGTAATTCTGATGAATCTTGTAGAGCTCATGAAATATGTGAAAACAGAATTTGTAAAATTGGATGTAGAAGTGATTCGGTATGCTTGGCAGATCAAGCCTGTATCAACAATGTATGCCAAAGTAAGTAGTGCCTCTATTTCAAATACAGTTCTCCTCTTTATTCTCTATCTTAGCAGTAGTTTGTCAGTAGTTCGTCAATAACTGGAATTATAGAATAACTATTTTGTTTACTTCTATAAGGTGGTAATGAGTTTCTACTCATCCACAGAGATACTCGTATTTTTGAATTTAGAAAAATATTTGGAGAGACTCAAAATGATAAAGCTTTGAAGGTGCATTTCATATATTGGTGCAAAAAAAACTATTAATTCACCCAACAATAATGAATCCTCATATTACATACCATAGGTATATATTAACAACTTTAACGAAAGTGGAGGAGGAGTTAACATATAACAATGTATTGAGTGAAAACCAATTTGGATTAAAATACTAAGAAATACAAACGATGCTATATTTTTATTTCCAACAAATGTTTTCAATGAATTCAACAATAGTAGCTGGTTGCAGCAGTGTTTAATGATTTTGCCAAAGCTCATCATTGTATAAATCATGACATATTGCTAATGAAACTTGTTCGATATGTATTTAGAGATATGATTTCAAACATATCTTAGAAAACGCAGATAGTTTGTGAGGACAACTACCTCGTGGGACTGATCGAAGATAAAGGTCTGAAATTCGGCATCTCGTACCTATGCCAAAGTATCTTTCTGATACTATACAGCGAAAAAAATACCAAAGGAGTGTTAAAACTACCAAATATGCACCAATTTTGTCCCATTTACGATCCGTTATTGCCTTTTGTGAAGTATGCCCTAAGTAACTTATGCAAACTCTTTTAGTTATTCAAAAAAGAACTGTCATAACTCTTTGTCAAGCTAACTCTATATTATCAGTTTGTTCACTTTCTGTCTTAGAAACAGTCTGCTTAGTTAATATTAGTTGGGAAAGATTGAATGATATATCTAAAATATTCGATCTTCTCAAAATCTGATACTATCAACCAACCAACAATATGAATTAAGATAGTATATAATAGTAAATAACTTGGAAGTAAATAACCACCTTACGTTGCCAATTAGAAAATTGAATAATTTGAAGATATTCAAGAGAACCCTAACCCATATTAAAAAAAATTATCAATAGAGTTTATTGTATGATTTTCACTATAAGGGTTTTACAAAAACCGCGACACGTGTTTCGCTATATAAT
>WOGJ01116824.1:0-19489 GCA_015342185.1 Leptinotarsa juncta | reverse complement strand
AATTTTTGAAAGGTCATTAACAAATAAAATAAATAGTGTAGGCCCCAAAACACTACCTTGGGGCACACCTGTAACAACGTTTCGAGATTCAGAGACACATGACCCAGTCTGAAGCCTAACTTTAACAACCTGTGTACGACCAGTTAAATAGGTTTCAATCCATTTCAGACTTGGACTACTTCCCCGGCTAATACTACGACGGACATGAAATTATATCCGACATGGTGCATTTCTAGAGAAAAGTCTTGTAAATACTTTCCATTCGTCTATTAGGTTAGGTTAGGTTAGGACTAAAGTGAGTAGGTCTATTCGACCCTACATATGCTATGCTGTTTCATCATTAATGAGGTAGTCGGATAATCAAGGAGCCCCATCAGCGGGGCTACGTGGAAGCAGACATCCGATGGCCGGTTTGCTCAACCCCCCCCGTTCCCAAGCCAATGCACTCGCCAAAAACATCATGCACAGTGGTTCAGGCAGTGAATGATGAACAAGGACAGCCAACCCGCCATCGTCTATTAACAGAACCTCGGTAAAATGAATCGAGTAATCACCTACAGGCTGGTTTCGAATCCCCATCAAATGTCTGTCGAACATAATATAAGGTCCGTCGTGGTGTTAGCCAGGAAAGTAATTGTTTGGCGGAATGTTTTACCGACTTTGTCAGATTGTCAATCTCTTCATTTTGGAACCATCTATGTGGCTATTTGTAAAAACTCATCACATATTCTCTTTTATACTCTTCAATTTTCATATATCTCTGTGGAATACCTTTTCATTGTTTTATGCTTGTTTTTTGTTTCGTTCAATAGAATTTAATAAAACTATCCATTTCAGATGTTGGAAGGAGCTGTTGCAAGACTGTTGAATCAGTTTCTGGGTAAATATGTTGTTGACCTTGATACTGAAAATTTGAATGTGGGAATTTTCTCGGGTCAGGTCCAGTTAACGGACTTGAAACTGAAACCGGAAGCACTGGTGAGTAATTTTTGTCAAGTTGTATCTCCTGTCTTCAAGCTTTATTTTTCGTTCTGGAGTCGCGTATTTCGCGTAAATTCAAAATTACAACGCCGATGTCTCAATCTACCTACTCTCAAACATCGACTGTGGGTCCAGGTGCTCTGTTCTAGTATTTACGTCCCTGTAGAAGTGGAGGAGCGGATTCAGTATTGTCATACCTTTTTGAAAATAGCAACACCAGATGCGGTTCAATACGGAATTCAGATTATCAGTGCTTCGAAACTAATCTATCGATGGTTGTCCCGACCAAATGAAATTAATTTCAGCTTTTCATATGAAGGAAGTTACTTGCGACGAATGTTCCAAATGGAAGGCTTTGCACATACCTGATGGTCTCACTTCAGCTGTCTGTGTAGTATTCGTTGGGTTGGTTGTTGTTTTTCCATCGGGTATCTGCCACACGTACCTAAAAAATCGTAGGTTTACATGAGAGGCAATGGCATGACAACTTTCATAGTCTTGAAAAACGTGCCGAAGCAAGTCCTTAATAAACATTCAATAAAGTTACATATTATTTCTAATGATTCTGATAAGAGATATATTTGAAAGGAAACAATCTTTACGATTCGTAAAGTTTTTGTCGAAATTGTTTTCAAGTTCAATTGAATTCAAGTTTATCTGTTGTGGTCTCATTGCCCCCAATTTCCACAAATAAGCAAGTCCTTGCACCCAGCCTACATTGTCAACATTATTCTAGTATAATCATGAGATCAACCAATGCATCTTTTCTGGTTTCAACCCCTATGCCTTTTTGAAGGTTTATCTGAAGCTCTTCTTCCTTTCCATCCTTTCTAAATGATGATTCCAGGACAGTCTAGCATCTAGTTCTAGACATTCAACATTCACCCTGAAGTTTTGGGGGTTCTAGTCTATATCGTCTGTTTAAAGTTCCGCAACAGTGGAAATAGAAGCCCCCTAAGGACAGATACTTGGTACGTATATGTCATACTCCCTGATGGTTTTATATATACCAATCTTCCTCTGAGCCTGTAGTCTATCCACTTGCAGATTGTCCCTTCAACTCCTAGATGTTCTTTTATTCAAAAAAGTTGCTGAACTTACTTCCTTATTCTTCTAAGAATGTTATATTATTTGTGTGACTCGACATGTCACTGATGTCAAATAGTTCTCCTGAAATTTTCAATATAATTGGTGTCCATAACTAGTATCCAAGTCAAATTTGCTTTGAGAATTGAAATTATTCTGGTACTTTTTGCAGCATAACTTGATAAATAATGTCTAGTTCTGACGATATGGTTGGAAAAAGTTCCTAACTCATTTATTCTTCTATGAATCTACCCTTTCCTCCTTCAAATCATTCTTTGAGATTCACGAGTCTCTTCAACCTAAAGGAAATTCATGAGTCTCTCATGAATCTTGAAGGTTGAATCTACCTTCAACGTTTCGTTATGAGAATTTTAATACTGGGCTTCGGCATCTCAGCAAATTCTGATGTTAAATGTTACAAGGTCTCCAATGTTACAAGGTTTCCACCAAATTATTTCCAATTCAAACTTTCATTGATGAGGAATATATTTTCAGTTCGAATTAAATTTACCAATCGAAGTACTAGCAGGAACAATAGGAAAAATAAAGGTACAAATACCATGGACTTCGCTTTGGAATCAACCAATTGTGGTGAATATCGAAGACCTACATATAGTCGTCGGACCCATCGTAACAAACAACTCTTTTGACGCAGAAAAAAACAAACGATTGATGAGGGCATCGAAGAGAAGGATGCTGGCAGAACTAGATGGCGATGCTGAAATCTTAGGTAATATTTGCAATGGCTATTTGAATAATAAAACTCGAAATTGTCCCTGGAGTTGGGGTTTTTTCTATTTCGAAGAAAGGTTTTGCGCGTTTGAAAATATTGCCAATAAATCACAAACTTTTTGAATTTCAGAATCATTTATTTTTGATTATCTCAAGTTTTGATTGGAATAAATATATGAGTTATTTCACAACACAAGAGAGATTTTCCTTAATTCTGTACATCTTCAGTATTAATTGACGAGAAAGCGTAATTAAACTATAATTTGTAGAAGTTAAGGGATACTTGAAAAAGAGGACATTGGCAAATCAAGATCTTCAGATAATAATTTCATGATTTGTATTTCATTAAAAGTAAATTTATATGTATATTTTCATAGATTAATTAATTGCTTGTGGATTACATGCATTTAAACCTATATTTTATTTCATAATTCTTCAATGCCATTTGGTTTGAGAAATGCTCCTCCGACTTTTCAAATATTCATTCACATTTCAACTCTGTGAGAATTATCAACTCTCTGCTTTTGAACCTTCTACTGAAATTCAATTCAATTGAAATTTAAGTGAACTAAAATGGAACACATTTGATAATGGTATTTAAAAAAATTGTAGGAGGGCCTTCGTCATTTTCGGAACACTTGATATCGAACTTACTCAACTGCCTTCAGTTTAATATTACGAATATACATGTGAGGTATGAGGACGAACACAACTGGAAAACACCTGTAGCAGGAGGATTATGTATCGGAAGTATCATAGCCGAAACAACCAACAGGTATAATTCTAGTCACTTTGTGGTACATTTATTGAATCGATTATATTCATCAATCATCATATTATTTTATTCCGTCCCCATCAATAGGCCTCTTTAAATCTTGATAGGTTGCTAAAGTTGATAATTTGACGTACGAATTTTGTTACCATATACATAATAATGAACGAAGTAATTTTGAGAAATTTTAATCAATACAAACTCAGGTATTTACCAGGGTGGTCCTAGAAGTACTCAGCCTAACCTAGAGATCATGGTAGTTATTTGAAAAATATCACGTTATTAGAAAGTACATAATCTATAAAGCAAATATTTCTAGTTTGAAGACGCTGCGTTATTTAGTATTTGTTTTGCAGCCATCAATAGTGAACGTTTTCGGAAATTTGTGAAAATGGAGAAAACTGGTCATCGTTATATGGTAAAATACTTCTATTCGAAAGGCATCAGCCCAACTAATATAAAAGCTGAATTGAATTTTTCTCTGGCTGACTGCTTCTTTGGTTTCAACAGTAAAAAATTGGTCTTGCGTCGTTTCATAACCATGGATGGATCCATCACTTCACACCCGAGCCAAAAAAAAACAATCAGAACAGTGAACTCTAAAGAGAAAATTATGAATATAATTCATAATTTTCTGTTTCCAAAAATGGCTCAGCTGTCAAAGATTTTCCAACGATGAAGAAGTAATGTCGGCTTTTTTGAAGAGCAAGACAGTTCTTATTATAAAAACGGCATCGAACTCATTGAACGTCGCTGAAATAAGTGTATAGAGCTGCAAGGAGATTATGTTGAGAAATAAATACCTTTTTTTTCAAAATTTTTGTGTCTTCTTTGTCGGGCCGCGTAATTCTGAGACCACCTATCTCCAGCCACACTGCATTTACGAAAGCTGTACAAAGTTTCGTTTTTCTTTACACGTCCACTCATTCAATTCATCTTCGTCCTCCAGCAAATGGAGACCCGCTCGATATGACAAACATGCAGATACTTGCTTCTACATGGTGAAACTGGAAGCTTTTTCACTTTATTGGAATCCAAACGTCACCTTGAAAAAGTGGGACTTACCTTCACAGTATTATCAATGGAGAAACACAATGTCTGCTAGCCTACAAAATTATTCAATCAATAATGAAGACTTCGAATTCGGTAACGTTGTAAAATTTGTTCCTATTCCTAATGAATCTCACCGTAACATTTTTCTAGCGCTGAATCCAATGACATCCAAAATGAAGACGGTCATCAGCAAAACTTCATCGGGTCAGGTATGCAAGTTGCAAGTTGACATCATCGTGCAAGACTGCAACCTTCAACTTTCCAAAGATCAATACGACTCCGTCCTGGCTATCTCGGACGCCATGGAGAGGATGTTGATCAGCTGGCAGTTCCTTTCCATCAGACCCAGAGAGAAAATAGCTGAGAACGCTAGAATCTGGTGGAGATACGCAAGCTATGCCTTGCTAGAACAACGAGTGAAACCTTACACTTGGAGCAGGATGAGGAGGGTCAGACAGCACTACAAGGAGTACGTTGAGACGTATAAGCAGATCATTTTGAATCCGAACGATACGGAACTGAAACTGGATCTGCAAAAACACGAAGATAATTTATCTATCGTCAATGTGGTCTTGGCTAGACAGCAAGCTAGGTTGCTAGTGAGTTGGTTACAGATTCTAGGCAGCATGCGTTCATACATTTAGAATATTTAGAATTTCCATTGAAACTCCTCTAATCCTCACGCAAGATCTTCTTCAGTATTTAGTATTCTCAGAGTTTTTTTTAATGCCATTTTTGTTTTAACTTTCGCCTTGAGTTGAATAACTTACAGATATATATTTAATCTTAATTGATGACTGTTTCAACAAAGAATAGTTATAAATGTTCTAAACGTTTGATTCAAAACGAAACATAACAGTTTATTGGTTGGTTATCATTCTAAGCAGGTTCGCAACAAGACAAGCACAGAGTTATGTGCTTTGATGTCAAAGTTTGAAATACTATGTGAATAATAATCCACTTCAAGGTTGACAAACCAAGGGTACATTTATTTTTCTCAGTTTAGTTGGGAGCTGATCTGCAGTCAGTCTGCGTCAGGTAGGTAAGCATCGCAAATCTGTGGCGGTAACGCTTGACCCGATTTGGAATCCCATACTAATTGATGATGAAGTAGCAACAGCGCAATGCAATAGCACTTCGGCCAATAGCAACGCATCAACAAGAGAGGCGGACTACCCGAGTCAACATAAATACAACCTCCGAACTAGAAATCACCAGTCATCGGTGAATAATCAAAATGAATAAACCTCTGAAGAAGCCAGCCACTCATGCTAGCGAAACGATAGGGGTCAGTTCCAAACTATGACGTCCTTCAAGCCCAAATTAAGATAGTAACACTGAAAATCTTGGCCGCGAAAGCCTTAACCAAATTATAATGACACAATGCTCAATAATTTGGTTCAAGGCAGATCCCTGCTCTTGAGAAGGCGATGCGTTGCTTCCTAGTTGCACACTTCTAGGTCTGTCGACAGGATCAATAAAATGGGAGAACTGAGAAGCTCTGACTCTCGATCAGATGAAACAGAGAGGACAGTTTAGGTCACTTTGATCGACGGTCATCTCCTCTGTAGACTAACGGTCGGATTCTCTGTTTAATTCGTCGTCCGAGTCTCACGAGTTACACGGAAAAGAAGGGTCAACAAGAGGAAGGCTTCAGGATGAGATGTCATTTAGGAGGTCACGGAATATTTTAACACCCTCCACTGCTGTGCACAATATTTTTGTCAGGTTATGTCACTGTTATATTTGTTGAATCCTTTTATATAGCGTGTGCTGCCTAGGTTCGCTTCAATCTACATCTATTACTGAGATGATGACAATGAAGATCCGTAAAAAACTTAAAAAGTTTCCAGGTTCAGGAAAGAAGCATTGGCGAAAAAAGCTTTTGGTCTATGTTGCCGTCTCCTGAAAGACTACTCTTATGCGAGAAAATTGGATACTTCGAAGATAAGGAACAAGAGAATCAAAAGGAGACTATGGGTGAGTCATGTCTGAATTTCCGCAAGAGACTGTAGAAAAAAATAATTCTATTTTCCAGAACACAACTACAATTTTCGTCTCGGCAACCTGAATTTGGTTTTAACCGATAACTACAAAGAGATCATGGTACTGACCCTCACACAAACTATGTTCTCATTGGTTCCGAATTACTCGCAAGAAACTTTTAAATTCAATTTGAAAGTAGAGGGCATCATAGTCGAAGGCTGCAGCACTGAAGATCATCTGATACCGATAATTTCTTCCGAACACTTGAGTGACAGTCCTGCATATTTTATGAAATTGGAACTCGAAAAATATCCTAAGAAGGCCTATTCTAAATACAAATTGAGTATCATTATGGATTCCGTAGAGTGTATTTATAACAAGGTGAGTAAGTCAAGATATAGGAGAATTCGTATCGTGATAAGTAGAATTTGGATACTCCGGCGTACACCAGAACAAAAATACTGTCTCTCGATGCGCGTTCCGATAATCAAGTGAGCATCATTAGGAGTTGATACTGTCTCTCGATGCATGTTTCGCTAGTCATCTCCTGATGATGCTAACTTGATTTACGAAACGCGAGTCAAACGAAAGTCATATTATTCTGGTGTGATAGATTCAATTCGCATCCTTTCAAATTTATCAAAATTCATTTGTTTGAAGGTTTCTTTACAAATTTCCAATTTTCCTGTAATGTATGTATCTTGACCTGTTACCGATTAAAAATCCAGATATTCTTTCATGTTTTTGAATTTTTTTCATTTGGTTCAATGCTAATTTCTGTTGCAGCCATCTATTGAGGAACTGGAATCTTATTTGAGTAGAGAAAACTGCCCTACGAAGAACGTCTTGAACGTCATCAGTGAAACACCTCCAAAAATATTAGACCAAATGAAAAAAAAGTTATCAGAAGGTTGGGAATTCAATTTCAATATCAAAGTTCCTTATTTTGTCATTCCAGAAGTTAGTTCCTACCTACAGTAAGTAATAGAAACTTTCAATGCTTCCGAATATTTTTTTTATTTCTTGCAGCTCTGTTGAATTCCTTTTCTGTAGTGTTTACTCTTTCTTGCAGTCTTTTTGTATATCATTCCTATACTACACTGAATGCATACTGTTTTTTAGGGCAGAATATTTACTAGTTGTTGATCTCGGGCGATACACAGTCAGTACAGAATTATGCCACCACAAATATATAGCTGAAAATGCCACTCAGATGGAGCTGGAGGAACAACTATATACCAAACTAATAATGAGTTGTACAGACGTCCAAATACTTTTCTGTGATACTAGTGATAACTGGAAAGATGCCAGGAAAGAGAAAGACACTGAAATGCACGTCATTCCCAAAACTTCTTTCACCTCAACCTACGCCCTTTCTGTGGCCAATCTAAAGACAATACCAAGGTAAATTACCAAGTATAATAAAATAAATATGTCCTATTACTATGTGTGTCTCTGATTGATATTGAGTGTTACGATTCCTGTAGTCCTCAAATTAGATCCACTGGTTTTTGTTTGTTGCGGTTATGTTGACTTGTTGAAGCAAGTTAATACTTTATAAAGGACTTGTTGAAGCAAATTATTACTTTATAAAGGATATTCCGGTCTCCTCTTAACATTGAGTGTGTTAAAATTTTTATAATATTCATATTGGACCCACTGGTTCGTTCGTGGTTATACCAACCTTGACTTGTTAAAACAAGTTAACATATTTTGATCTACCCATATCCACTTATTTTTTGATCAGTTCATTAGAATTTATGAAACGAAAATTTGCTTCAGTTTTAAAACCGTAGATATCAATGACAATTGTAATTAATTATCAAATTAATTACAATTATCAAATTATCAAAAGTAATTACTTGTAATGCACTATTTGGAACCTTTGGTATAATAATGAATATTACTTCAAGAGGAAGATGATCACTTGGTGATCAAAACGCGTGTCGAAGTGTTAAAACCTCCTGTCTCATTTTTATTTCCGTTTTGAAAACTTGTTGATTTTTTCAAGGTACAAGTTCAACATTGCTTTCCAAATGCTGAAGCTCAATATATCCGAAAGAAAAATTGGACTACTACTGAAATTTTTCAATATAGATCAAATCAAGATCAATATTATTCAAGAAGACCCGCAGCCGAAACTGTATAAAAACGATATTATTCTTAGAAGATTCAGTTCCGCTTATCTCAAAAAAATACAGGGGAAAATCAGAATCATCAATAGTTATTCCAAGTACAAAAGATACAAAGTTGAGAATAACAGATCGCAGAGAGTACAAAAAGCGTAAGATATGTTTGGGAACTTGATGGACAAAAAAACTGTTTCTTCTCATTTGCAGCAAAAGCGTGTCTAAGGTTCACAACAAAGACATGAATGAAGCTTGGGCAAGATGTGTGGATTTACCAGGGTTGGAAGACAACATATCTCCAAATAATAACATTGATGTCCTGTTTGGATTTGTTATAAATGAAGTGAGAATTTCATAAATAGTATTTACTTTTGAATCGGCCAAATAGGATTCAACAGTGTAATGATTTTTTTTTTCTAAAAAAAGCTTTAGTCATTCTCAACAGAAAAAATCGCTGTCCGATCCAAGATTCGAATCAGGAATATATCGGTCACGAAACGAATACATACTCCTTGTTTATTTTTCAGTTCTCGCTGGTTTTCTCCCGATCCAGTGACAGTACAGATCGGCAATATTTGATGCTTCGCCTTGGAATATTTACAGTGGACATTGCTCTAATGACTTTTGGACCCGCCTACCAGCTATCTCTTAACTCTATTTTGCTGACTGATAAGTTGCACACGACCCCAAGTGGACAATACTTGGATCTCATCTTCAGTCCCGTTTCCAATACTCAAGACCTTGTTACCGTACTCTATCGAAAAGTAAGTACATTTCAACACTTACAGTGAATCCGGATACTCTGAACTGAAGAGAAAATAGAAATTTATGTTACAATCCACCGGATATATTACCGGATACAATAATGTCAGGACCAGCAATTCCGCTTTCTGTTTCGCTAAGTTAGTTGGGGGAGTTAAAATAGACACCAATATGAGTGGAGATACCTACAAATAAATCTATTTTCTCTTCAGTAAACCGAAACCAACTCATCTAAAACTGAAACTATTTATTATCTACCTAGTAACGCTATTGTTACAAAATCTGATCTGTTTTTATTTTTTGTAGGTTAGTGCCAGTTGCCCAGAATTTTGGACCCACTTTCACGGGGTGGAAACATCGCTGGTAGCAAATTTTGGAACATTTCACTTACTCTTACATCAAGAAGCAATCCATACGATCCTGAAATACTCAAAATACTTAACCAATAAGTAAATATTGAACACTATCTCATTTCTAGCAATTAAAACTATTTATTCAATTTCAGAATCCACAACCAAATATCGCCTTTCCTAAAAACCGCTTTGCAGACTTGTCTGAGAAAAATTAGGAACGTCCTCCATGCTAAAACAGACTGTCCAGTACCTCCCGGATCTATAAAATTCTCGCATTCTGCGAGGCTTTCCGATCTGAATATAACCGTGTGTGATTCAGATTTCGATATAGTAAATATACAACTATCCGGTCTGGAACTAGATTTTCTGTTCAGAGCTAACGAAAGATTCGTCTTCAGGTCATTCCTCAGTAACATCACCGTCGAACATTTGTCGGATGTGACTTTATATTCAAAGGTAAATTTCAAATCATTTACGATTCATAATTATAGAATATAGTCGAAATATAGATACTTTTTATTGTCAATACTCCGGATAAATGTATTTATTGTGATAGTTAGTTGGAGTATTTTTTAGTCCGAAGGGCATTCTTGTATATTCATTATGTTCGTTTTCTACTAGCTGATCAATATTATCAATATTTTCCAAAAAAATCATAGAAACATTTTCAGTTCAATGATTATCATCAAATTATAGTTATTTGAATGCTTATATTTTCTTTCATCAAAGGTTATTAATAATTTTTACTTAAACATTTTTATTAACTTCCTCCTAATAGCATACTCCTGTCTGGAAGTTTTGTACCGAATAAATAAAATAAATAAAATAAATGAAATAAAAATTATAGCCATGTGATCTCAAACCAAACAGCACCATGCCAATCAGTGATACTCTTAACTGGCTGAACTTTCTCATTGATTCAGGTCATGAAAACTTTCGATTCCTACTCAAAACATTCCACTATGGTTATTTACATAAAACTCTTCTCTTTGAAAGGTTCTTGCGACTTGCTGAATACAAATGTGGGCTTCTAAGCAATCTCTGTGGCACAGCCACCTAGAAAATGCTATACAAGTCACCATTTTATTCCAACATACAAGCCTCGAAGAAAAAGATTCGAGTCAATCGTTGTTACCCACTTACGAACCTGGTTCTCGAATGATTTTGAGAATTAGTGATGTAAGTCCGGCAATAAGAAATTTCTGTAAACGGTGGAGTTTGATACACCAGTGATCTCATCAGTTGCTGTCCCCCAATAAACGACAACTCTTAAAAGTCAAAACTCATACGAGCTTAACGAAGATTAGAATTAACGAGTATTTACCTGTTTAACGTGCGACTTTTAGCACTACATAGTAAATTGAAAGTATGGATAGATTATTCTATGTCCGAACACGAAATCGAATATATCGATATACCTGTCTATATCGTATTACCGTAGTGTACTGACAGCGTATAAAATTCAATTTTACTGAGAGAAATAACGAACGAACCAACGAGTATTCGAAATCCATCTAATGTTTTCTGTTTTCTGTAAATAATTGCCAAGAGCAATCAAGTTTAGGCCAAAGTACGGTAGCTTCAGCAATTGGAATTAACCATTGAGTAGAGTAATAGAAAGAAGTGTTTCTAAATTGGAATGATTGAATAGACTTACATCAAATTGGGTGGATGATAAGGAATCTACTTCAATATTTGGAACTTTTGCTAATGAGTTTTTCCCAAATGAAATATTTTTCAGGTTCTCTATACAGATGAAGACAAAGTATTTGATATAAAATATGTTCGAAATGCAACCCATTTGAATTATAACAACGATATTTCCCCTAACGTCGATGAAACATTTATCGACGGGAGCTTCAAATTTCAGTTAGGTCGGATACATTGCACATTTCTGTACAAACTTGTCGTCCAACTTCAGGTTAGTGTTTACACTTTCAAGCATAAGAAAACTCTAGTCTTTCTTATACTAGAAATCAATCGGTGAATTTTTTTGTTCAGAGGTTCGTGACAAATTTAGAAGCCCTGCCGTTTTTAGAGAAAATGTCCACAAAAATAAAACTTTTCCTAACAGACATCACGAAAAGTTTGAAAAACGACACCAAAATTAATTTATCCATAAATATTTGTGGACCAGTATTCATTATACCTCAAAAATCGTCATCTCCCAATGTTTTAGTGTTAGACACAGGTATATTGAATAAAACATCGAATTTTTGAATGTTTTTATCGTCAATTTTTTTAGGAGAATTGAAGGTTGAAAATTTCTTCAAAGATTATGCAACCGATATTACTGAAAATATTTTAGTAAAACTCAGTGGGGTTACAGCATCGAGAGGCGTGATGACCCTGACATCTACACTAGAAATGCAGGTGAGAAATATTTTTATATAATTCCACAAGGATACGTTCTAGGGCCCACAGCACTATCTATTTGAACCATTACCAATACATTTGCAAAAATTATTTATGATTCCAGGAAACTCTCATTGAACCAATCACACTGAACATGGACATCAAACGGTTTACGAGTTCAAGGTCACCACAAAACATTTGGGACATCGACAGCATCATCGACAGCATTCAAGTGACATTAGGACAAAGAGATCTCACCACCCTGATGTTAATATATACCGATAACATAGGGGAAGGGAAGCTACTGGATTTATTTCCGGTTCAAACTAAGTCTCCAACGCATTTGATCGAGTCAGACGACAGCGTGAGAACTTTGGAGGCGTTTTTCAGTGAACCAAAACAAAAGAACATCTCTGCTAAGTCTACGATAGAAGAAATAAGACTCATGCTATTTTTTGACTCAGGGGAGCTACTTAGTTCGCCGATTCGGGATTTGAGTCATGGATTGTGCAAATTGGAAGTTGTTGATATAGATATTTCGTTTTTTGTATATAACGATAAGAGCTTGGATGGTAAACTATCCGTCGATACTATTTTTATAGAAGAAATTGGTCCAGAAGCTAATGCATTTGATAAAATGTGAGTATCATCCTGTCCAATCATTTTGAAAGCAACAGCCTTTTCTTTCAGCATACTACAATCGCCATCAGATGACCACAAAAACAATAACTGCAACATCACTGTTAACAACCCTCCAATTGTCGATGTCACCTTTCATCAAAATAAAAACGGCGATAAATCATCAGATGTTATCATAGGAAGACTAAGTCTAAGCCTGTCCATCCCTTTCTGCGAAAAACTAGCTTTATTCATCATTGAGTGCCTTCCTAAAGAAACCACAGACGTAGGCATCGTCAATCCTGGATACGAAGCTGAAGTCTACACCTCTGTATCCCAAAAGTCATACCTAACAAGCGTTACTCTATCAATACGAGTCAACCGACCAGAGTTTATGTTCTTGGTGGAAACTACTTCGAATAAGAAAAGGTATTTCATTACCAAAAGCGAGATCCTAATGGACTACTCGAGGCACGCCAACAGACTCAACCTGGTAATGTCTTTGTCAGGCCTTCATAGTCTATTCTTCGACCTGAATGAATACTCCGAAGAACCATATGTCATTTTGAAACAATGTGACCTCGAAATATGCAAGAGCTTTTATAGTGAGTCTGGCGAGAAAATAACAATGGCCATCTCATCTATTTACATCAAGCTTTGCAGCGAAGTCGTTCACTCGTTTAACGACATACTGAACGATATCGTGGAGCACTTTAAGGTCCCCGAAGTCGAAATAATCAAATCAGAAAGGCTGAAGGTAGCTAAAACTCCTGAAGTTGAAGATCTGTGGGAACCGAAGAAGTTGAATGAGTTCGTAGACGTGCAAACAGTTCAAGACGCTAAAACGGATAATACTGTTGTAATCCACGAGATATTCTTAGTACCGAAGTTTGATTTCGTGGTTATTTTCGAGCTTGAGCAAGTTCAAGTCTTGTTGGTCAAATCCACTGTGGAACTCACTCTTTACGACTGGTCCTCTATTTTAAATTGTACGTGCGAGCTCTCTTTGCAGGCCAACTATTTCAACGAACTCGTCCAAAGCTGGGAACCTCTCATAGAACCTATCGTCATGGATGAAAAAGAGTATAAACCCTGGGAAATAATCATTAAAGTTTTCCAAGATAAGTCGCATCCGATGTTGGACAACACTGAGAGCAAGAGAAAGGACAGGCCAACAAAGAAGAAGGTCGCGAGTAGATCAGTGACTACAACTGAAGATGAGGACTCGGGAGACGATATGATGTATTTGGAGCCACCAAATCTGATCAGCGTTGGCCATAATAGAAGAGTGAAAACTAGTTTGTCGACTTTTCTGGACGATTCAGACTCAGAGAATGAAGACGGAGCAATGGAAAGGTTGGCTGCTGCTATCTCAGATCTTTTCACAGGTATGTTTTTTGATACCATATCAATGAAGCACAAGTAGGTTAGGTTAGGTTAGGTCAACCAGCAAGGGTTTATTGCGGCAGTTGCTGATGTAGTTAGTGCAAGTCAGTTTTGGTCAATTTCCCCCACCAAATATTGTACACTTCACACATTTCAGGTGAAACACCATACCTCGCCCTTATTGTGAAATGGACAAGTATGACATGAAGTCCTTCTTCTGCGCACACTTTGGGCCAGTCATATACATTTTCCTCATTTCCCTTTCATTTCAGGAGACTGGAATGAAAATGAAGATAGCGACTGTGGTCATTCGAGCGACGGTGATGATGATATCGAAGAAACAGAAAGACCGAAAGAGAAACTTGATATGAACTTCAACAAATCCTATTACATTCTGATGGACGCCAAAGAATCCTTCAACGTTACGATATCTCCGAATATCATAAAACTATTAAATGAACTCATCACCCAATACTCCAACAAAATCATTTCCGTGAGAAGCAACAGAAAGTTGATCAGTTTGACTAATGACATCGGGCCTCAAACCAGAGTCGAGCTATATGAAAAACAGAACTCAGAAGGAAACAAATTGTTGTGTTCAAAAAGGTACGAGAACGAAGACTCTGCTCCAAGTAGTCCAAATAAGAGTCAGTATTTCTTACCAGAGTACCTTGATAATAATTACGATGATAAGGAGAGGTAAGTACTACCAAGACCATAACTAGAAGAGAGTGTGTTGAGCTTTGAACCCTTACAAATTATTTCTGTCGGCAAGCTTTTACTTGCTTGTAGATATATTTTTTCTTGTTGCGGTCATTATTCATGTACTTTGACTTCTATGTTTGCATAAGATTCACTCAGTGTAGATATAATGCGTTCCAGCTTGTTGATTTTTTCTCCAACTCCAATACTTTTGACAAGGTAATTCTCCTTAGCTTGGTTCTCACATTGGTTCTTCCAGAAGTGATCTTGAGGCTTCAGAATGAATCAAAACCCAATCCAGAGCCCTAAATATCACTTGGTTGCTTTCCGGAATGTTCTGCGCTATTTCTAGTACTGAACTAATACGGTTTCTTCTTTCAACCAGATGTAGTTGTGTACTGTTTCTAATTATTGGTAAATATTTCAGAGTGACTATCCTGACTTCATTATTCTCGTTTAAACTTTTTGAAATCGGTGTCTTCTGTCTTGAAAGAATTGTTGACTCATTCAATTTCTTGTTCACTTCTTTCATGAACATTTCGTACTCCAAATGTTTCGTTTTCTACTTGTTGATTTTTCCCTAGCTTTTTGTTGAAAATCTTGATAAATTCGCTCCACTTGCCAGACCAACTAACTGTTCCTCTTGGTTCTCCAGTCTTGTCCTTCATTTCCTTTATTTTTTTCTCAATTTTTTGTTACTCTTGTTGTTTCAGCAATAATTATTTGCTTTCTCCTTATTCTTTTCCTCTTTTCCATTTCTTTTCTCTCCTGTTCTTTCAATTCTTCTTTAATTACCTGTTGTTTTTGCGTTCTTTTCGTCAGCTTGCTTCTTTTTCCAGGTATTTCCTCAGCTCACCCTAGTTTCTTCTCATTAACTTATTGATTATTGCCACCCTATCATCATATAGTTGAGTAGTCGTCTCTTAATCTCCCTCAGAGGTGTCAATTCTACCTATCATTTCTTCTTCTGTCAGGATCACATCTACTCAGACAATCTATTCACAACGCTTTATGTCTCACTTAACTCATTGTTCAGTTTCACAGATGATGGAAAAGAAGACTACGAATTAATGTACGACTTCGAAACTTTATCCAGTCTACAATTTCCCGATGAAACAACTTCACAGCTCTACGACAAGATAAACAAAAATTTCATGAAAATATTCGTTCCCAATTTCCTCCCCGTACAAACCAACTGCTCCCGAAGGGAATGGGAAAAACTGATCAGGATCAATTCAGTGAATTCTCCACAAACCTACCATCTTGCGGCCAGACACAGTATCGGCAAATCAGGAAGAGTTGTCGTCATCAGTTCCCCTCTAAAAGTAAGTCTAGTACATGATTATCTCACCCGAGACAAAGCACTGTTTTTTCAGATAAAAAATGAAACTTGCTTCGCTCTAAGTGTCCTTTATCAACCGTCCATCCTGCAACAGATGAACTTGGAACCGGTTGGAGAGATGACAAATCCTTTCGAAACAACCATGAGAATTGCTGTGCTGGAAGCTCAGGAAGAATACAATGTACCTTTGCACATAGCATATCACTGCAAGCTTTTCATACAACCCGCTTATGCAGAGTGAGTTTTAATTAGACATATTTTCCTGGAATAGTTTTAGAACGTTCCTATGGACACAATCTCTAATAGTCCTCATATTTTTCAGAATTTAACTATTTTATCAACTATAAATTGACATTTCAAGACATTTCCTTTTGTTTTGAAAATTGTAAAATTATTATCATGGATTAGTGAATAGTGTTACATCTTTGTGCTTTCTATTCATTTGGTGGTTCTCGTCTGCGTATAACCGCAAGCCTTTGATCATTTCCAACAGTCCATTTGCAGATGCCTCGAATTTCCGCAGTTGTAGCAACACACGGTTTTTTCTCAAAAAATCTTTGAACTTGCTAATGTCTCTTATTAGCTGAGGACTCATTGTATCTCGGTGTTCTTTGAAACATTGATGAAGGCATCTACTCCAGTCTGCTCAACAAGGTCTCTTGGAAAGGCCAAATCAATTATCCTTTCAATATCTGTCCCATAGCCCCGCAAGGTCTCCTAGGATGTTGATATCTTCACCTGAGTTAGTTATGGTAAACCAAGTGATGTGATCCATTTTGGTAGCTGTCCGCAAAGTTATGAAAAAAATTTCCAATAACAGACTTCGCAGTTCTAGCACTGATGACGTGGTTTTTTTTCGTCCATGACTGACCATCTAAAATTAAAGACGTCAGAGTTTTACCTGCTGATCTTATTTCTGTTAGTAAGGCTGTGTTCTTCAATGAACAGTTTTTCCGAACTACGTTTTAATTTCACGAACTCTGCCGCTGAAAATCTATACACCACTACACGCCAGTTGTCATGTTGAAATGTTCTCTTATTTCTCTTGTTCACTACTTGTTTATACTTCTTGTTGCGAAATATGTCTCAGCAACTCTTCCTGTTCATCTTCTCGTTCATCTTCTTGTGCTTTCAGTTCTTCTTTTCACTTCTTACTGCTTTAGTCTTTAGTTTTTTTGCTGCTCTATCCGTTCTTCTTGTCTCCTTTCTTTTTCTCTCTCATTTCATGTTTCTATGCCTTAATTATTTGCTCTCCACCATTTCGTCTGAGATATTTGCTCTTGTATTCACCAGATCCACTGGATCCGCTCCAAGCTTCTTTCTTCGGTACCATTGCTCATTTCACCTATATTCCCAAAGCTGAGCTTATATGCGTTCCCAATAATAATACTGTAATAACACTTAAAAATGGTTTCACTTGTACACTGGTATTCCAATTTAGGTTCACCAACTTTGTAACTAACAACCAAGTTACCTATTGCGTTGAGACTGATGGTGAATGATTTTGGAAATAGGGTTTCACTACCCTTGAAATTTTATACTGTAATACTATGGGCTCCTCTATAAGTATATATGTTTTATTTTTCAGGGGTCATTATGCTTCAGACTCAGGAATATGGTGGAAAGACCTTGCGACAGAAATGGACAGTGCCCACGATCTCCATTGCAAGCCAAAATCAAATTCGAACGTGGAAGTTTTCTCCTTGAGAGTGATGTTGAGGCGCAACATAGAAACAAAGAATTTACAAACACATTCCATACCAAACTACATAATATACCTCTTACCACCCCTGATAATTTATAACTTTTTACCATATACTCTTGAAGTTCTCAACATCGGCCTCAAACAAGTCATTAAAGTGGAACCAGGAGAGAAAAACAGTGTCTATTCTTTTGATTTCTCTAAAGACCAAAGGGTTTTGATTAGGGTCAAGCATAACTCAACCACATGGACTGGCAATCTGAACTTAACTCAGCATCTTGAGGAGAAAATAGTTGTTTTGAGCACCGAGAACAAAGAAGAAGTGACTAACTTGGCGGTGAACGTGAAAAGCGATAGAGAGTGCAGTTGTAACCTCTTCTTCTATACGCCTTACTGGATCGTGAATAAAACCGGACTACCTTTACAAATCAAGGTTAGTTTGGAAATACCCCTGCAGGTACATCAAAATATAGGTGATATCTAGTTGGTGTACCTACACTATTTTCTGAAAATTCATAATGATGTGTCAGTTCAGTTCCAAAACCACTTTTACTTTATTTATTACCACTCATATGGATGGTGCATTAATCACATATGGTAAAAAATTCTTAGATTTTCGTTTCTAGTTTTTATTTTCTTATTTGGTCCTTTTATATTACTTGGGCATCAGACGTTTTGATCAAAAATACTATTTTCATTGTTGAAACTTTTTCTCTTACAAATGAAAAATTATTTCATTATCAAACAGACAAATGATTTATAGTAGTGGAGGATCATGTACTAATTCAAATTTCATTGCATCCATATCCTATTAACAAGAAATAGATGGGATTAGTCCAAGTTCACAAATTAAATTGTGTCTGATGAATATATACAAATAAAATGATATACATAAATAATGGTTTTAAAAAAAAATTACATTCTTGAATGTTATGAAACATCGAGTCAAAAATCGAATTTGAATCGGGTATTTCAGAGATGCATACGTCACCGCCTGTGAAAAATCACACAAAGAAATATGAGAAGGTCAGTACTGAAAGTCACTAACGACAAAAAAGTTCGAATTCACGGAGGTAGTAAAAGCATCCTTCGGCCAGTACTTTCTTTAATTTGCGTTTGAAGATATTTGGACTTCTGCTCTCTCTCTCTCTCGAGGGGCAGAAGGTTGAATAGACGAATTCCGGTAGTCACTGGAGCTTTTTTTGCATGGAGTGACAAATTTTCTTCTGTAGGATATTTCTTTTGTTTCTGGTGTCAAACATGTGAATATCGCAATGCTTTCTAAAGCTGCTTAGCTTCTTGAAAATGAGAGTCAAAAGTTTTAATAAATAAATACAGGGCACCGTGAGAATTTTATTACTTTTAAAGGTGTCTCTGCATGATATTTTATAAGATAAGCAGAAAATACGTCCATTAATACATTTTTGCAGCACAAACACTCTTTGTAGTTCGGACGCTTGACCCCAGACAACGACACTATATGAAATAGCGGAGTACCCCAGTGCATAGTAAACTTCAAGCAGACAATCT
>WOGJ01116232.1:0-11446 GCA_015342185.1 Leptinotarsa juncta | reverse complement strand
ATTCACTTGTGTATGAGGTTGTATACTACCAATCTCTCCGCACACAATTCAATAGCGTAAATTTCCGCTTGAGATACAGTCGCATAGGTTCCTAGGTAGGTTGACATCTCTGCCTGGGTCTGCGTCTGAAAACACCTGCACCAGAATCGGGCCAGAGTGACTGGATTTATTAGTGAGACTTCAACTTTTATAAGGTTATCGACATCTCTTCCGTGACTTTCCAAAAATAAATATTTTTCATATTTTTCTGTCCAATTTTCTGTACTGTCAATATAAATATTTAAATTTAGAATAACCATATATGAATTCTCATCAAATTACTCCAACTTTCCCTAGATTTACACGCGCACCACCTATAATGGACGGTATAGGCTGAAACTCATTTTCTACTTCTGGAGTTATTCGATTATTTATTTGAATACTTTAGAAAAAAATAGGTTTATTAGTTTTTTCTGCAAAAATGGGAAACTGAAATTGACCGCAGTCAAGCGGATAGCGCTAGGAATAATTCAAATGTACTATCACTCTTTATAGTATCCTCCATGATGTAATTGTTGTATATAGTGATATTGATGGCTTCAGTACTTCGGAAATAATGCCTCACAACGATTTTCCCGTGAATATCCTAATATTACAACCAATCATCTCTTTTTCATTCCTGCATTCACTACATTCGCTTTCTATAATAGAGAAAAAACAATTGTTTCATTAAAATTTTCAATAATGCTCAGATGCAGCAGCTGAAAGTTTCATTGTTGAAGAACAAAGCGACGAAATGCTTTTCAATCTGTCTGTTTAAAATCTGTTTAAAATGCTTTTCAATGCAGGCAGTAATTGTATTCTCGCAATGTATGATGCTAAAACTGCCAAAAACTTTAATGAACTGTAATACAAACGTTTCATAGCATTGCCTTCAAAGAACAAGAGCGTATTGACAATTTAATAGTAAATTATAAAACCAATTTTGAATTGAATTATTGTTAGGTCATTTGCAAATAAAATCACATTATATTCATCTGCAAACAAAGGTGCCGGTATTTAATATAATTAATTTAAATTCTTGTCGATTTCCTACCTGCTGCTTTTATCAATCAGTCTCTTTTAGTATTTCTCTGAAAACACTATACAACAAAATTAACGTATTTAAAGAGTTTACTTGCAAGTCCACAATAAAAAAATAATACTTATATAATCGAAGTAAACGATATTGTGCACTCTTAAAGTTGGCGGCACTCTCAAAGGCAAAAAAAAACATTACATAGAAATGAACCGGCTGCGAAATAGTACAGGTGTACTGTAGAATTGGCGGTTCATATTGGATAATTTTTACTAACCGATTTTTATGATTAGCTGAAGAGTCATAAAATTAAATTTGAAGTTATGTTACGGTGACAAATAGAAATCGGAGAATGCGGGGATGGTTATCGCCGAACTGATCGCTATTTAAGTGTTGAAATTCGATATTGCTGCAGTTATAATTAGGTACTTAAAGATTTTGTTATCTGTTTAAAATGTGCCGTCCTTGGACAAGTACTGATGGTAATAACATGTGATAACAATGCAGACTTTCCCCAGTGTAGTCATTCCATTAGCGATAGTGAATATTGAAACACAGAGAGTATGTTTCTATGTATATAAGAATCTACATCTCAAGTTTGGTATCGAAGGAAACAAACTATTATAAGCAACATCAGATTTGACCGAAATTCCTTTCTCAACTGTACGGAAAATAGTCAAAAACAAACCTTATGAACGCAAGATGCGATATGATACAGGATTACCAAAACCTTCAGATGTTCTTTTAATAAAATCATTAAAAAAACAATATACGACTGTTACAAAAGTAATGATATTCGTACAACTGAAATCATAAGGAAGAATTTGAATTCTTCCGGCCATAACGTGAGCTGATGTGACAAAACTCTTCAGACTTGGATAAAGAAACTAGGATTTAGATTTAAAATAATAAACTTATGGAAAGCAGTAGAATAGTGGAAACAGACAAGAACAACGGCAAATTGTTACGAAAGAGTGGACTGATGGTTCGAGAATATGTACGCCTAACATGCCTGTAAACGAAGGATCGCCGAGGAAGTAAAGGGTGGGTTCCGAATTCTTTTAAAATTATGTGAAAAAAAAAATGAGAACTGCAATGTTGACTATCATAACAACATAGAAGCTAATATTTTCGAGGAATGGTTTTAAAACGCATTGATCTCAAATTTGGATGCGAATAGTGTAATAGTTTTTGGTAACGCTTCCTATCATTTGCGACAGCTCATCAAAGTACCGAATAAAAGTTCGAGGAAAGATGAAATACAAAGTTTTTTTAATGGATAACAATTTGTATTTTGAAGATTATTAGACCAAAAACCAACTACTTGAAGTTTTACCAACAAACACGTTTGAAAAAGTGAATGCCCTTGAGAGTACTGCTGAAAAGTATGGACACAGCATACTGAGACTTCCCTCCTATATTTGTGTTTTCGATCCCATCAAGTTGAATTGGGGAAAATTGAAACGAAGCATCAGGCGTAAACATAATTTTCCAAAATTTGATAAGAAGGTAATAGAGCTAATTAAAGAAAAAGTATCTAATATTACTGAAGAAGACTAGCAAAAAAGGATTAAAAAATAATTTTAGTTGGAAAAAAATATATGGATATTGGGCACTTACATTTTTGCCATGGAAATAAATTCATTATTGATATAAATGACGGCAGTGATAGTAAAACAGAGAATGTGGAAGAGGAATTATCAGAAGGTTTCGAAGAAAGTTAGTGAAGTGTTTTTGAAGTGATGGATTGTATATATAATAACGAATAACGAAATCGGTTAGCTCTCGCACTATATTTTTAAAGGGGAGCTGTTGGAAGGTAGGTTGCACTATATCGTTTACTTGAACTATACCTCCAGAAGAATGAGATTGCAGAAGATAACTACTCAAAACCAATCAAAATTAATCGATATATAGCTATTTTCCAAAAATTTTTCTTTGCAGGCATATATTATTCAAATAATCGATTAAAGTATAACTTACTTGTCTACAATTTCTCTGAGACGTTATTATGTTTATCAAAGACAACTGCAACTTCAAATAGGGTGAACTGGCTGTTCATCAAACATCATTGGAGTATGTTCGATATCGGGATTGAAAAATTTAGAGACAAGAATTAATTTAGAGAGAGAAAATGAAATATATAAGATTATCGGTTGAATGCAATTTTCATGGGAGTTAAATGAATTTTTAATAGTACGTGTAACAACAAACGTTGCAGAGAAGGAAATTTTGTGAACCAAATCATTATACGTGATGCTTTCCAACGGCACATGTTTTATAATATACTGACAGAAATAAAGACTGAAACAGACGGATATTGCATGAAACAGGGGAGATAAAACAGACAGAATATAGGTGACTACAGGTTCTCTGAGCTGATCAAAAAAACTATTTCTGACTGGTAGGTGCAATCAGTACCCCGCAGCCATGGGTGAACATCTTCCTGAGGTATGTCACAGGAGACCTATTTCCAAAATTCTTTATTTATCTGTTTGGATACATCACTAACAAAAAAACTATTTACATATGTACAAAAACATGCATTCTTCCACATTCGGGAGTAGGGTAAGGAAAGGAAGGGGGATAAGTATAGGGGTGGAAGGGGATTGCCAAGAGGATGACTGTTTTGTTGAGCCTAAGGCCCAATTCCCTCAGAACAGACGTCTGTCAGAGACGAGGCTTCAGCAAGGCACTGACGTAATCACTGACGAAGATGATGAAGATATGTTGGATTTGTTGTATTTTATCAGCAATTTTCTGCCAGGCCTGGTCTTGGCACTCATATTACAATATTCAGCACGATTAAAATCAAATAAACAAGGATATTTGCCAACTTCTTCGCAAAATTGTATGTTGGAGTCAACATCATTTCGCCTTTTTGGAGGATAAACATGGAGAAACATGTAGCGAGGAACTAGCGAGCCCCTTCTTGTACGCCAGGAGAGACGATAAAGAGACATGGCGGGGGCGGGAGCGCGACCGCCCGCGCATCTTTTGTTTACATAGGAGAGATGCGAAAGAGACAAAGGTCCGCGCTTCGTATCTGCCAGACGTCAGTTCTTTGTGAATTAGGCTTAACAAGACGGTAGAAGACCATATCGCCACACGGTCCCACCATTGGACAGTGGGATGCGTGTTGAGCTCTCCATTCAACAGATTTTTGCTTTAGCCTCCGTCTGTGACGTCTCGCTTCCTGCCGAAGCTCATGCGAGAGCTCCTCTTGCGGTGCGATTTCGATTTCCTGTAAAATGTTCAAGAAAAAAAAGGTATGAGTAATTCTGCTATCACGCTACAGCATGAATTTTCTTATCCGATTTTCCATGGACTGAGCGTGGTAGTGTTCTCGCCATTCATGGAAGATATCTAATGAATTATAGTTCAGCCTGTGTTTACAGGGCTGATTATGATAACTCCTAATAGCCGTACCGTCCCTCGTCAGCGGACTTTTCGTCAGAAAGAACTTGAGGAATTTCTGAGACACACTCCTGATATGTTCCGTGACTGTCCTCACTTCAGCCAGATCTAAAACATCAACCAATGAAATTTATCTGTCACTATTCGTGAACATACAAGACACCTTGTTCTGTCGAGTATCTGTAAATGAGATATCTTGAGGCTGTAGAACACAGGGCTGGTATACAACATAGCTGGTCTTATTATTTTTTTGTAAATAAGCAACTTGTTAACACTGAGCTTGGAGTTCCGTGCAATGAACGGATATGTGCGTTTTATCGCCGCAGCCGCTCGTTGGATCACCAGGCTCAAGTGTTCCTGAAAATTCAGGCGCCTATCCAGGATAACTCCCAGATATCGCGCGCTTTTCTGTACATCAATGCTCACGCCTTTGATTTGCAACTTTCCGAAGATCTTTACGTTGGAAAATTTCTTCGAAAATTTGAAGAGCTCAGTTTCCGATGTGTTCATCTCAATTTTATTCCTATCAAAGTACGGCACGACCATCCTGTCGAGGTGGATATCTGCAGCTGCTGCTTAGCCACCTCGCTCGAGACCGAATGAGCGTAAACTTCGGTATCGTCCGCATAGATATCCACATTCGTTCGCGAGAACATGAGAAAGTCCTACGTGAACAGTGAATACAGATGCGATGATAAGCAGGACCCGTGTGGGACTCTTTAATCGGGTAATGGGCAGATGTGGTTTGGTCCACTCTCACACGATAATTTCAGTTGCTCAGGTAGCCACATTTTGACGACAAACCCTTCTGGGAGACATACTTCCCAAGCCACACTTTTGTGGTGCTTATCTGTCTGACGAAGCTAGTCGCAGACTGACCATCAATCAGGTCTTCACAAGGAAATTCGGGCGTTGATAGCAGAGAGCATACTTTGAACCTTCCTCGTCAAGGACCGTTGCAGGTTTTCAGCGTTTTGCAGAAATCCATGTTTGCAAGATGACCTAAACGGCCACTCATCAAATGAAGTAATTTGATTCGTATTGAAACCGGATCATTTTGGTAGAGTTTGAATGAGTGTGAAAGATAAGTGGACTCACTTGGCACCTATCTGCCTACCTATCTACCTACCCTTTGTAGATTATGTTGGACAGATAATTTTCAGACTTGCTTCTTTCAAAACTTTTTGGACATTTTCAATCTACATTGGCCTCTGACGATAAGTTTTTCAAGATCAAAAACCACTTTCGAAGAACCTGTTACTGCAGTTTTTGCGTACCTACAATAATGGGAATTCTCAAATTCAAATTCAATTGTAGCTTTTTATCGGCGGTGAGTTGAGTCGATGGAATTTACAGTTACAAATAAGTGTATTTTATTTTTACCGACCATTTTAACAATTGTAATGGCAATTTTGAAGGTTTTCGTTCTGATAATTTTAAATACTGACGGCATCATTAGGCAAATTATTGTTGATATTTCTATACTTTGGTCTTGTAAGATGTT
This sequence comes from Leptinotarsa juncta, assembly GCA_015342185.1. Lineage (NCBI taxonomy): Eukaryota > Metazoa > Arthropoda > Insecta > Coleoptera > Chrysomelidae > Leptinotarsa > Leptinotarsa juncta. The sequence continues at coordinate 5,468 of WOGJ01116232.1, read as the reverse complement.
AATGATTCAATGTTAATGTTCGAAACGAACATTTAATGTTTGTCATGCTGATATTGTGTACAAAGTTTCATTAGGAACGGTATTCCACATCTTTTTCTTTCAGTAACAATTCAAAACAATGTATACAAATTTCACCTATAACTACGTATTTCCTACATGAATTAAATAACAAGGGCTATCGGTAAATATAAAATGTTTTTATTAAGAAAATACTTTCACTAATATTCGACAACTTCCTTTTTGCAAAATTATCCCGTATGAACTATCGCATAAAAATAATATTCTCAGTTAAATAATAAGAATTGTAGTTCGAATAAAAAAATTATTGATTTCGCTACATTGAAGAAGGTTATTTTCGAATCTATTCTTACTTTACGAAAGCTTTTCGAAATTCGAATTCAACATAGTAAATGAAATTGGCTTCTGTTTTACAATAGAAACTATCATTTTGTGAGATTATAACGAAATTTTGGAAAAAACAACAAAAAACTCTAAAATTAGCATGTTCTAAATACTGCACAGCCGATAACGAATGTTTAGAACATTCGTATAGAACATTATGACTAGGCCGTTGAGAATTCAACCAATAGGGCATGAGCCCTTTACGCTTTCCTCTGAATCCTACATACTCGAAATGGTATTTCATTTGGGCTCTGTAAAATGTCAAAGTTTGCTGAACAGTGGATTATTTCTAAACAAGTAAGGTTCCACGAATAAAACACATTTTTTATTATAATATTTACTAAATTACCAACTTAAATAAATAATAATTGAATAACAAGTTTGTTTGATTTAAAAATTGCATTATTTTTATTTTAACTTATTACTATACACTTGCAGAATTGGAATTGGAACCTCTGGCCTAAAATAAATCTGAAGAAAACACTTTTCCCGTTTCTCGATTTGCGTTTTGCTAAACAAATTACTATCATCAGGAGATGATAAAAACAGTGTTTTGTTCTACCGTGGGAGAAACGTTTTCTTTGGAAAGTCGAATTAGAACATGAAAACAGTGTGAACTCTGGTCTGAATTTTCATAAAAAGATATGGCTTTAATTTTTTTAAAACATCCGCTAACGTATAATTTTTTATACGATCACTCTTGGTAATACCCGTGACATCATATTCTATCTACAAACTTACGATGAAGAAACTAATTTACAAATAAAGTTATTGAATTTTCATAGTGAATGAGTTTGGGAAAAGGTTGCTTTCTTAAACAAATTGTGAAACCAGTTTAAGTGATGAATTGCATATATATATATATTACTAGATTACTATACTAGATGTATAGTTGACTGTTTTCTTCATACAGTTTCACAAAAATTCAAAATAATGAGTGGAAATGTCGAGAATAAACAAATGAACTTTTTTGAAGTATAAACATTATTGGGCTAACCGCAATAGGTTTATAGATGAACAAATTCATAATTTGATTGACAGTTCGAAAAATACCCAATTTTTCGCCAATATGCGGAGAGAGAGAGACAGTTATAAACATTTGTTTCCTTTTTTCCAGAAACAATCTAAGTCTACAGGAAATTCGAACGTGTTAGAATTTTTTAGTTGCCGCAACTAAACAATTGCCTTTGTTATTTAAAATTTGCTTGAATGAAGTTGCCAGTGTGCGGCTGGCCTCAAAACTCGTGCAATGCTTTCTTTCATTTGCTTCGTTGAATAAAAGTATTTTTCAAGAGACTATTTGATAAAAATTTTTAAAGTGCCACTATGATCGACACTTCTGTATAACACATTTTAAAAAGAAGCTTTCCAATTTTTTAAAAGAACACATAAAATGCAAAGCTGTCATCGTGATATCCAGTGGGCAGTTTAAATCACCACCTAATGGACGCCAACTTGGTCAGCCAAACTTGAGTTGAAAAAGGACCACAATTTTGATTTATGGAAAAAGTGTTTTTCTGGATTCATTTTACGCCAAAAGTTGACTCTGAATATTAGGGAAATCATCGATTCTGGAAAATTATATAGACTTCAAAGTTTTCTTGGAAGTTAGTCGAAATAAAAAGAAGTAATTCCAACTGAAAACGATTTTGAAGTCTGATAGAAACGATTAACAAAAAATATCTTCTGATGAAGGTATCAGTTGAAGTCGAAATTAGTGATATTCATCATGTGGCTTGTTGGCTTAAAAGATCATTTGATGAATACATTGAAAGTAGCAGAATTATATTTAGAAAAATTGTTATTACTAAGAGTTCACTATTTATGATACTTATTATTAAAACAAAATGTGGTTTCGGTAATGATTTTTTTCAATTTGGCTATCAGTTTTTTGCTTGGGTCATTTTTGGTGTTAACAATTTTTGTGAATAAGAAAATGCACTTGTAGAAAAGCTTTGATGCAAAACTTATCTTGATAAGATCCACTGTTAGTATTACTATTAAAAAACTACAATTCATATTAATAGTACAATTTCAAGTTTTCGAACATTTCAATTCAGTGGTATAAAAAGTTGAATTTTCGAAGGATATATGTGATGAAATAGTATATCAACTCAGCAATATATTTTTAGAATTTATGGAAGGTCTCAAGTCATTCATCTCGTTTGTACAATTCTGAATAATCCCAAATTTTGAATAGATATTTGATCACGTTCTCTTACTTTTGCTATTTGTCTGATTTTTTTGGCTGACTTTCACACCGTTTTGTTTTGTGTTGTTCGCTTGAGTATTATCCGTTTTCTTGTAACTCTTCATGTAAAAGTCGTAGAACATTTTGTAGATGATAACCACATTCGGGAGATATATTAGGAGAAACTGTTTTGGTACCTTGCAACTAGACGGCAAAGCGGTCAATGCGTGAAATATTAGCAGAGTGAATTGTAGCTGAAAGAAAAAGAAAATTTCATTAGTTTCAGAGTGATTAGCACATACGTGTTTAAAACTTTTTTATTGAGGTTTCTCACCATTTGGGCTATTGTTAATCTAGGTTTCCACGGTGCTAATTTCTTCTGCCATTCTGGCCCCAAGGAAGACAGGTAGTAGTAGCTGTACATGAGGACGTGGATAAATGAGTTTACCATCACAGGAAATGAAGCCATTCCACCTGCAATAATTCAAGATTGTTGTATTCATTATAGGAACGTTAACATTTTTGGTTAAATAATTATAAAGTATTACCATTTTGGTAATGTACATTGTTCAACAGATCATTTTCATTATATACATAATAATATTAACAAAAAAATGAATATTAAACTCTACACATGTAACAAGTATCAATGATAATTTGGACATTTCATTTTAGTTATCAGTTTTGAAAATCCGACATGAAATATATTTATATATATTTCAACAAGTATATTACTTCTCGAATGTTTCTTTAGATCAATTTTTAACGAGTACGTTATACTTTTTGAAAAATTGTTGTTTCATGGCTCTTCTGAATAATTTTAAATATTCTTATTTTTATTTTCTATATTTCGGGTACTTGTGATACACTGTTTGGAACCTTTGATGTAGTAATGAATATCACTAGAGATTTTTCCCAACACCATACTGTTATTTTAACACCTTGACGTATGCTTCGATCACCAAGTGGAAAATCAAACTTCCTCTAGAAGATGATCACTTGGTGATCGAAACACTTGTCGAGGTGTTGAAATAACGGTTTGCTGTTGGGAAAAAACTCCAGTAATATTTATATTTCGGGTTTTTTTCTTATTCATGCAGAACGAAGCTATCTTAAAATACATTCAACTGAGACAGTGACATATAAAAATAATAACTCCTACTTCCCAGTAATTGAGTATCATTGTTTTGTAACAAATCGTTTATGTGTCTTGAATATTATTTTAATAATTGTATTTTGAGTGACACTAGTGATGTTACCCAATTTATCAGCAAACATTTTGCCCTATGATTTGTTCTCTCAGATTACTTGTATTTGTATATGCCGTTTCACAACAGATGATGAATGTTCAACAAATCTCGGATGTTGATCTTATAATAATCCTATTTCAAATTTGGATACTTTTTCTATAGTTAGACATCCACCTAATCACAATTTGATATTTGAATGCTTATTTTCTATATTCTGGGTGATGATTAGAGAGTGAAGAGTAAAAGTTTCAAACTTTACTTTCAATGTGTTCAAACTGTTTGTCATTTAACTAGATTTGTAAAATATTTAAGTCATCTGTAAACATCTTCCCGTATTTTGTTTGTATACACCGCATTGCTATATCATCAGCATATGTAGAGATGATCTGCAAGATTAGTGATATCAGCATTTTTTTATATATCAAAAATAATATACGACCCAAGATCGTGTCCTGTGGAGCTTGTTTTGAGCACATAAATATAATCTCTTTCAATTGACTACTTTTTCACTCTGGGGTCTGAAACACAATTTTACAGAACATCAAAATCGGGTTTAAGAATATCATACCCTACCATACAAGTTTATTCAGGTGTTTTTTATGAAACCTCGTTTTGGCTTAGCCCAAAAAGACTGCAAAACCTTTCTCGGAGTTTTCCAAGGCACCTATTGTAAATTTAGAGAAATCAAAAACTACTGATTCTGTGCCACTGTTGTTAATGAAGCCAAATTGTACGTCATTTCTAACTTTTTTTTCTGAAAATTCAACTAATCCATTTTTCAAAGTGTGCTCAAATATCTTGGCTAAATTGTTTATTACGGATGCGATTACGATATTATTGATAAAGTTATGTCATACTTATTCTTTAAAAATATGGTAAATAGGGGTGATGCTTTATTTTCAGTATGCCAGATTCAATACAGTGTGTAACAACGAAAACTTAACAGTGCCGTTTTTGAATATTAAAAGTAAGATTTTAAAAAAGCTCGGACACGTCGATTTCTAAAAAAAGGGTGACACCTTTCAGACTAATCAGATTTCTTGTAGTACACACCCCCTCGGAGGGGTGCGTCGGACGACCCTTATTTAGATAGGGAAAGTAGGACAAGTGGCACCTTGTTTTAAATGTCTTTCGAATACCTTTACATTTCTGTTAAAAGAAAATTTTTGTAACTATTAGTTTTCGAGATAATTTGAAGATTTAAAGGTATTTTTATTGAGTTCAACTCTTTTTAAAATAAATCAAATTGTTTTAAGGTACAATTTACATTCAGAACTTTCATATAATAATAAATTTTTGCTCTTTATGACAAACTGCTAATACGTGTCCATTTGATTTCGTAAATAAGTAAGAATTATTTGTTTATTACGAGGAGATTTTTTCGGGGGATGGGGTTGGTTACCACCCTTATATTTTAGGTAAATTGAGTGGCACCTCCTTATAAAGGTTGCCTTTTGACGTGGATATTTTATGCTTCTGATAAAAAAGTGAATCATACTAAAAACTCACCTACACAACGAATACAACCTGCTGATTTAAACAAAAGTTTAAAAAAACTGTTTTGGGGTTAATAAATCTCAATAATTGTTTTTAAAGCACACACAAAAAAAGTAACATCTAATAAG
>WOGJ01115896.1:0-14394 GCA_015342185.1 Leptinotarsa juncta | reverse complement strand
TTTATTTTTTTTTAAATATGTATCTAATATATCTGATGGTTTTTAAAATAGTAATATTATCAACACGAAAAAACTACTGAAGCTACGAGCGCTGAAGAAGAATTTAATTAACTTCGAAACGTCGGTAAGAAAACATTTGTTTTTTAAGAAAAAAATTATCCTGTTATCCAACCAATATCTTATCTGTTTATTCTTGATGTTTGGGAAAAAATAATCCAATTTTTAATAAATGGAAAATGATTATTTGATTTTTCAGTTGCACAAATAGTTGCTAGACTTGATATATCTCCTAGTTGCTATGTCTTGATGAAGAATTATTTTACGGCGCTTCCAATGAAGTATGAACAACTTTCGTTGTTCCTCACTTTGGTTTTGTAAATAATACTCTCATTACATTACATGAACCTACTTTGGTATTTTTTTGTGATGGAATAACTAAAACTTCATTCAGAGATGTAAATTGCATTACAAACCAAAGTATGAACATTTTTTACTTTCCCCATAGTCAATATTAATATTTGTCAATTCATATTTTGACGTTTCATCATTTTCCAAGCGTTTTCCACCAAGAAATTCTCTGAGATTTGTAAAAAGAGTTAGGGCTATATGGTAGATATCCATTAATTCCCAATAAAAGTTACACAGGTGCCTCTTTATCATGAAAAGTTTACTTTTCTGATTTGAAAAGCTATTTACTCACATTGTCATCATTTATTACACCTTAATTATGACAATTGAAAGGGGTATATTCTTTAGGTATGTTCTCTGTTCGATTCAAAGGAAGTAACTCGGCAATTGAGTTCGAAATACACGTTTTTTTCACAAACTGAAATAAAAGCCTCTTCGAAACAACTACTTTCATATAAACATTTCTGATCTGTTTTTCCGTTAACCAGCTGTAGCACCCCTACGAACGACAACCCTTGTGCGAGCCAAGGATTAACGAGGTCTTATCATTTTACGAGTGAATTCTAACATATGAACATTTAATTAGAAGAAAATCACTTTTTGAATTAAAACTTCTTTACGCGTGCTCGACTTGGGGGGCAAGCTGGTGAATGCGTAACGAGGGCGTTATGAAAAGTTACTGAAGATAGAAAGAAGGAGTTACGTTTTGTAAATTACTCTAGGCGCAAGAGAGAGAGAGAGGTGCGAGCACACAATTACGGTCGAGAAGGCTCTGAAGAAGATTTCAATGTTAATTTCGCGACCGAAGATGGACAACTCTTCGTAAACTTTCTTCGAGATAAATTAGAACTACAAATGAATAACCGAAATGAGCCTACCACAAGATATGGAACAACAATCGATGAAGTTTTCTCTAGATATCATTCTAATCTTCTTAAACGGAATTGTCTGAATTTGAAATTCCGCCCAAATGATACTCGTCAAATAATGATGGTAAGGGTACGGCTCTGGCAAACTCTGACCGAAAACCTGATTCGGTCCCAAATGGGGCAAGCACAAAGTGTGTGCTCTGCTGATTCATCATTTTCCAAACAGAGGCGACACGCACTGTCTTGACACTCACTGTCTTCCGACAGTCCGAGTCTCTACATATGATGATTCAAATGACAGTGTCCTGTGAGAAGGCTTGTGAGACATCGTAGTTCATCCCTATTGTAGTGGTAGCAAGCTTCGAAGGGTGAGTAAACGCCTTGGAGTTAACCAATCCTGGAATATTCTACCAGAAGTCCATAAATCTTATTGCCATCCAAGTGTTTGATGTTTGTTTGGCAAAGCCTAAAGTGATGCAAATGACAGGTTCTGATCCGATGAAGCTGCATGCAGCACCCTCCTTTGCAAGGGAGTCAGCAACCTCATTGCTTTCCAGGCCAGTATGACCAGGAATCCAGACCAGAGATAATCTGTTCAGTCTTCCTATCAAGGAGAGTCGTTTTTGGCAATTTGCTACCAATTTAAACGTTGACTTGTGTATAAGGTTGGATTCTTCCACACAATTCAATAGCATACATTTTCGTTTGCAATAGAGTCGCATTGGTTCCTAGGCAGGTTGATATTTCTGTCCTGGGTCTGCGACTGGAAACATCTGTACCAGAACCTGAACGTGTTTTTGATCCATCTGTGAACCATCTGCTCTTAATATTTATTTCTACCGGAGGATCCAGCCCTCTCTATTCATGAACAATACTTTATAAGGCAGTTCGTAGTTGACAGTTGGACGCATAAAGTCAGAGGTCATTTCCAGAATGCTGTGACTTCCAGTGTCAACCAGCAGTCTGTTGTACTCTGCATAAAATTGATTTGTCCAATTGGCAATGTGCACAAGTCTATATGCAGTCCATCTAGCCTCTCTCTTCAGAATTATGTGAAGAGAAGATAGATCTAGAAGGATCTCCATGGCAACTGACGATGTGGCACTGATGGCACCACTGATGGCTGGACAAGTCTGTCTCTGTAAGCCAGAGTGCTTCGCCTGAGCCGTTTTCTGTAAAGCTACTGTCTGTAGTATGTAGGTACAGTGTTCACCTGTAGTATTTTTTTATTTTGCATTTTATATTAAGTGTTAAGGTTCAATTTTTAGGTGGTAATACATCGTTTTTAACTTGCATCACGTAACGTACTGACGAATTCTATACATGTAAATTTGGAAAGGAAAATGAAGTACCTAATTGAATATTGGAATTGCATTGAAATACATTATGTAAAATAAAATGAAAACAATCATTTTTCACGACTAATTCATGAAATATTTTATATAATTTATCAAATATTTTATTTCTCGTCCATACAATGTATCACACGATCATTTTGCATTATTAGTCTTTGCACAGCATCGCTGTTTTCTGACATAATTGATTTTGAACGATCTTCAGGGCTGAGATTAAATTCGCTAGACAAGCATTTAGCTGTGTAACTTCAACTTCAACGTCAACATTGGACGTAAGACAAAATTTTCAAGTTTGACAAAATTTTCAAGTTTGACAAAATTTTCTGCTGAGAGTGTAAACAATACACAATGCGCTAAAGTAGCAGAACGTTCAAATTTTTTTAAGGACACTTCAGATGACACCTGATAATACTTAATGTTGCCAATATACAAAGTGTGAATTGCTCCTCGCATAAAATCTCAAGAAATGTACCACTGAACCAAATATTGTAAACAGTAAAAAACTGAATGAATAAGTCTCAATTCATAATTTTCTCAAGTTGAATTCAATTTTAATAAAATTATATATCGTAGTAAAAAAACCAATTTATACCATTAGTTTAGGCGGTGGCGTATATAGAATCTTGTTTCGGAGGGACCCCGAAAGTTTTTTTTTCTCAGTATAATACTGAATACTGAATATATTATAATATACAGTATAATATAATTATGCACTGTTTTTTTCCATTATTATTATTATTATCTATTTCAACGTTCAGGAGGGAGGCTGAGCCTCCTCGACTGCATGCAGTCGAACCGGGCCCTTTTACAGATATTCCTGAATCAATTCTGAACTACTCGCTTTGAGATGCCATGTAAGCAATAATACTAGATGACGTTACCCTTAGAACGTGACAGTAAAAGTCGTTTTTGAGGCGAATAGTCGGCAATAGATTTATTTATGATAACGACACCACATTGTCACATTCTATTAACAGTGTCGTCTCTACCATAGGTGTTTTCTGGCGTTTAATCGTATACGAGCGTGTATACAAAAACGATTCGTAGTGATGTCATTAATAATAAGATTCGCCAGAATGAAACGATTCACTTTGTGTCTGATGTCAAATTCAATAATAAAAAAAAACTTATCATTTATAATCGGATTTGTGTAAGTAATAATTTTCCAGATTTATTTTGTACATCCTTGCAACGTATTTTATGAAAAGTGTAGTACTATTTTGCTGTATCGCTGCTGTTCCAATGTTTTAGCAGAATCAGAATCAACGAACTTAGGCGTGCGCAGCGTTATAGAAGAGTGCTTTCAAAAAATTGTTCTACGGTGCCATCTAGTGGCGAGTTACAGAAAAATTGATAGCCTAAAAACCTTCTCTATGAAAAATTACTTATATATGTTGAGCGATGTAGAAGCTTATCACTTACCAACCAACGAACATCCATTTTTATATATTAGACTAGGTAGTATTATGTTGCTGTATCGCTACTGTTCCAATGTTTTGACAGAATCAGAATCAACGAACTTACGCGTGCGCAGCGTTATAGTGGCATATAGTGGCGAGTTACAGAAATATTGATAGCCTGATATTGATAGCCTAATATAAAATTACTTATACATGTCAAGTTTCAACACGATCGGTTGAGAGATGTAGAAGTTTATCACTTACCAACCAATCAACCAACAAACATCTATTTTTATATAGTAGATAATGGGGTTGAACACGAAACCGGTCGTATGAATAAAAGTAACTTGTGGTAATTAGACAAAAGTGTTTTATTCATTTAACTAAAAATATCCATTTCTTTTTTTTGAGATTGTACACCTAGTCAATATTATATTCACACACCCTGAATTAGGATTTGCAATTGTGTGCCAAAATGTCATTGAATTTGACCTGTTGGGTGGTATTTTTTGTATAAATCAATAAATAATTAAATGAATGAATATCCAGTTTTTATTGGTATGTGATCATAAAAAGAGGCCTGTATGTAGTTTATGTGATATAGTTTATATCAACATTATCCGGGTGACGTAAGCCGTTGTGTCTTATAGGGCTGGCATCCCATTGTGTTGGGGATGTATTAGACCACCAGTGAGTTCACAGAGGGTAGTTCTCCCCTTCTTTACGCCCTGTAGTGTAGCATTATAATAGCATCCGGCAGAATTTGCATTCTGGATTAATTAATATACATGCACGCTGATTGCCGTATTTTATATTTCATGAAGTTGGCCTTTCCTCGAAAGCTAGGAAATCTCTGAGGATTTTGTCCATTTATATTCATAAATAGAATTAGAGTTTTCTGAAACGTTGATTTAGTTCACGGTGTGTTACGAATCATTCCGCATTGCATGAAAAAGTTATGTGAGGGTTGTAAAATACTCATAATACTCATTTTTGAAGTTTGATATTTAAATATCAGAGCTTAATTTTCATCCGTCACTCCACTGTTTGATTCTGTTTCAAAACGGAATGTAAACTTGCTGAGAAGTATTCATCTCTATATTTGGAAATGAATAGCACAAGCTACTTACAGCTTGTGGTTTGACAGATCATATGGAAATCGAATTAAAGTACAAGTCAATAAACAATGTCAGAGATTCGAAGTTTACTCAATTGACCGATACTTGATAAAAATCCATATCAAAACTCATTAATACAGTTCGTTGTATGATTTTCACTATGAAGGGTTTTACAAAAACCGCGACACGTTTTTCGCAATACAATAGTTTCTCAAGAGTAAAATAATAAGTTACTTCTAAACTACAACTACTTTACCTACTCGTAGGTCAACCCATTACGAATATTCAAAAATTTCTGCCCAACAAAGGTGTAACTATTGCTTTCAAAACCAACAACTTAGGCATGCACATTTTAAGAATAACAAAGATAATAGTTTAGGTTCAGAAAACTCGAGTGTGTATAAATTATCATTTGGGTTATATCCGAAGTTTTATGTAGGTCAACCTAAAACAACGTTCAAAGCCCGCATGAAGAAACACAGAAATAGTTTCCAGATTAGAAAAATGAACTCCACATATGCCACTCATTTAATCACAGACGGACATGAGTTCTACGATGAATTCAAGCCCTTCCATCTTCAGAATAATAGTTAAAAATTAACCTGTTGGAGGTATGGAAATAAACAAATTCAAAAACACCCAATATCGTATGAACAATCGAACTGAATTGAATAATTCGCCATTATTGAATCTGTTTATTTCCAGGTAAGAAAAGTTGAGTATAATTACAGTACTTTCCAAAAGTTGATTCATTCATATAGTCAATGAATTCATACCTGACCTTTTCAGGTAGATTCAATCATTACAAAGTAGGCAAACAAGTATGAAATTTGTTAGAGTTAAATTTTTTTATTAAAACAACGATAAAAATAAAAACAACAATAAAAATTAATTGGCGCTCCGGGACGACTTCATTGATTCCTGTGGTGCATTTGCTTTTTCAGCTGCAGGAAAACCCGGAAAAACCTGCAGCATCACATCATCTGAAGATCTTGAAAAGAACAAGTAACATCGTACAAATATCTTGGAGTTATATCAGATGAGAAGGGAACACAAGATGCAGACATCAACAACAGGATTGAGAAAACATTGAAACTTTATTACGCCATAAATAAAACATTTATTAACAGAAAAGAGATAACTCGGAGAACTGAACTGTGAGTATTTAAATCCGAACAGTGTTAACATACGGCTGTGAATCATGGATACACACAGAATAGCAAAAGAGTAAAATTCAAGCTCTTGAAATGAAATACCTTAAAAGAGTAGAAGGAATTTCGAAGATCGATAGAATAAGAAATGTAGATATAAGATAAGAACTTAAAGTACAGTCAATACTAGAATTTGTAGAAGAAAGACAACTTAACTGGTGGGGACACTTGTACGGAATGAAAGAGACAAGAATAACTACAGAAGTTTGGGAAGCCAGAATTCAGTAGAATAAGAAAAGGGCAGACCAAGGAAAACATGGGATGAGACAACAGGGCATATACTGGAAAAAATGAAAGTAACTTGGGCAGAAGCGAAACATTTAAGTACTAACAGAAAAATATGAAAATTATTTTGTAAAAATAGTTAGAAAGGTGTAATTTGTGTTTCATATAACTCACCCTATACTATTGTTCGGTATACTATTCTATGGTAGACGACGAGTTCGCGATCTCCCGTGACCCCCCAAGCTCGTCACTAGCTTTATGCTTGCTCTAAGTTCGCACAGAAACAGACAGTTTTATAGCCACTGTCAGAGTGTCAACTGAAAATTTTCAATATTTTTCCAGTTATTTCAAAATTGTTTTCATGAATTCATTATGAAAGACAGTGGAACTGAATCTGGAAAAATTAGGATTAATGAAGCATTGTAAATGAGATGAAATCTTTGAACAGAGAATTATTTAGAGATGAAAACAACTTGTGGCGACTGAAAATAGTACTGGATTTTTGAAAATTCCAAATATTTGATTTTGCTGTGAAAAAAATATTTATTCATTACACAGGATACCATGCAGGAGTACAAACCAAAGTTAAACGCCATAAAATCGTAACACCAATTGAATAGAAATGATCCTAATGTAAAAGGTATAACACCGAACCAATTGGAACCTTTCTTACACATCTACTAAAATACATAATCACTTGTAGATCATCTTTCGAAGTGATACGGATAGATTGAGCTGGCCCATTGTTGCTCAAAAATGAATCAAAAGTATAAATAGTTCTGCAGATATGTGTAATTCACAGAGCAGTTCATTTGTAGTTGGTAAATATGCTTTCAACGGAATCATTCTAACCAGCCCTCCGAAGATCATCAGCTCGACGAGAAAGTGTTTCTAATATCTAAACATTTATACACAGCTCAAAAAATTAAATATATTTGAAATGCTACATCAACTGCCTAGTATGGAGGACTCGATTTGATTCCGATTCGTATTCAAATCAAAAGAAATCAGGGTGGGCTTCAGTAAAATATGAGGGCTGTGGGGCAGTAATGAATAGTCGACCTTTAAGATATAACTCAGATGGTGAATATTATTTGAGGCTTTTGATATATGATATACCTGATTTATGTAAAACTCACCAAAAAAATTCGAAAAGAAGACAAAAACACTTTCAAGAACGTCAAAACAGTTCAAGAATAATATTCAAATAGGAACATTCAGCAGAAATGGTCAACGAAAGCAACCTGAGTTGGAGACGAAAAGAGACATCCAATTGGAGACTGAATAAAATTTCTGAAAATGTATTCCGGCGAAAATAAAATTTCCAGAGCAGCAAGAATCAATACAGAAAACGGTAATTTCTTACGACCTTTCCAGCATTCAGAACTCAATTCAACATCTGATCCCACATTTGAACATAAACTTACAGAAAGATTCCATCATCCAGTGTAAATTGATTCCTAATAAAGTACAGATGGAGGAAGATATCACGATGAGGTCAAAGAAAAAGATATAGGCAGGTTACTACAAGAAAAGAACATCTGTAAAACCATCAAAATAACATGAAAATTTATGATCTGGTTGAAGAGAAAGCATGTTTTTCATTGTCTTTGAAACCCCCCTTCACTTTTTTTTTTGCTCTAGTATTTTTTGAAATATTGTTCAACTTCGAAATGAAGGGGTTATATTTTTAGGAGTGATTATTTTTTGGGAAAGAAAAAAATGTCTTTCCCAAAAATTGTTCAACTTTTCTTAGAGATGTCATATGGAAAAATCAAGAAACTTTGAAAGCCTGCCAGTATAGTTTAATTAGGTTTTTGAAAGTAATTTTGAGTCATTTGAACCATTCAAATGGTAAATACCACCTGAAAAGATTCGTCACAATGGCATTTAGTTAACAATGTTGTACTACAATTATAAATTCAATTACTGCAAGAATTTCGTTCTGTCGAAAATTAAATAATTTTGATGATAATCATAAATATTAACTTCTCTCTATAATTGCAGAATTATCAAGGTGAAGAAATAAAAGACGCGAATGTATTAAAAAAGTGTTTTTTTTCATAGACATTGATAGTTTTCTCAACAAATGAAACTCGATAACAAAGTAAGCTGCAGGGACTTTATATTTCAATTGATACTCCCCTGAGTTGCGTATGCTGCGTGTGTAAAGCTGAAAAATCAACAAATTGAGTATTTCTTTCATTCTTCCACAATCTGAAAAATTAATTAATGAAATATATCAGTCAAATCACGTGGTAATGCAAGACTTCGATAAGTCACTAATTTTTCGTATTCATAATCGTATATATATTGAAATGAGACAGATGAAGAATAAATATGTACTTCCTTCAGGGTCACGTTTTCAAAATTCAAAACTCTTCGCGATTGAATATTTATAGTTTTCCTTTGATAATTGTCAAAAGAGAAATGATGTCCAAATGTCATATTTCACAGGATACAAGAAATCAGTTCATGTTCATATTTACTTCTTCAATAATGTATGATCTATTTTCACAGAGTTGGTCAAAGTACACTTGTAAAAAAAAAGAAACAAAATTATCGCAAGAAAAATACAGAAAGCACAAAGAATCTGCATATGTTTTTTTGAAAGATACGAAGTGTATGTTGAGCAACTCTCTGAAAATGAGTACCTGATTCCCTGGTAAGACGAGAGATTGAAGACGGAAGTATGAATTTGAAATAAATGTTCGAACAGGATCCTGTGTGAGTCTGTGTATATTCCAAATTATCGAATAGGGCATTTGCGCATTTTCCATCTTTTGACGTCTGGGAAAAGCAATTATTTATAAAACAAGGATAAAAATATAAAACAATAAAAACAACAATAAAAGTATATAGATATTTTTTTTGGGAAATGCATTTAACGGCTTACTAAAATATGAGACGCCTCTATAGAAAAAAAGCAGGATATGAATAGTTTTCCCATATTATATCTTATTGTTGGGTGAAATTCATGAAATACGAGTTACGAATTAAACTTTTAAGAGGTTTTCCCTCATCAAATTTCAGAATATTCTCCATGGATGTAGTTTCATTCATTTGTCAGACTGTGAGAAACCCGAAAACGGTAAGAAACAACATATTGAAATTAGCTGAACTTGACCCATATCCTATCAATAATGTACATATTTATAATTCAGTCTCCAGGTTAATAACAGAGTGACTGTCTTCTCGAATATGTCATTCACTTTACTAGAATAGTTCTCAAAAATAATTGTAATCACAATCAGTAAGTTGCTTACTCAGAAATAATTTCAGTTCAGATATTGATATTTGTTTCCATTTGGTCGATTTATGCTTAGCAGTCCATCATTCAAATATCTACCTGAAGGAATTAGTTCGATATTCATAAATTTGAAAACAATTTTCCGTTCCAGAAAGTAAATGAAATTAACGCAACCCTTGGTGAGACAATTTCCATATAACAATGCCCTTTTCACGTAGCTAATACTAATAAACATAAATACAATCTCACTTTTTACAATTTCAATTTCATGCTATCAGGAAATGAACAATGTTGATATTCATAACCTAATAGGCGATCTTCAAATTTTATGATCCCATTGTACCATCTAATTTTCAATATCATTCCTCAAAATAGGTGAAAATAAATTTCCCCAGTCCATCAAAAACTACAATATTAACTTCAATATTTCAGAAGAAGAAGATTCAGCATCAACTTGCTTCGTTATTTCTTACTGAAACGGGGATTCCTAAATTCACCATCGGTGGAAGTCATTAATCAACAAAAGTAAAGCAATAGTCAGATAAAAAACTTACTTCTAAAATTATTCTCTAGAAATGAGAAAATATTGTAGTGTTTGGAGTTGAACCATCCCACTCTAGCAGTGGATTCATGAAATTTCATCCACAATTTCATTTTCATTTTTTTCCCAAAATATCTGCCTTAGGGTGTAGAGAAGTAAGAATTCTAGAAATGGTAAAAAAGATACAATAGATCTAGGTCGAAGTGGAGGAGATACTATTTCAAGAAAATAATAAAATTACTGAATCATAAACAGATACTCTTCTGGGTCACATTTTAGATAAAATAATCACATTCTAACACCAGCATTTATTTGATGCCACGGTACATTAAAGCTCTTCGAAATACTTCTGAATACCTATATAAACACTCTTGACGAAAGGACAAAATCCAAATGTAGGGGTGATACCTTTATTTACATTCATAGCCTATTTTTGTGTTAACTTAAAGTATGCTTGAGTTATGCTACGCCCTAACTATTTACTCAGTATGGTACATTCAGGAGTGTTCACATCGAAACGATTAGGGTTATGCCTAACTACTGCAAGGGCGCTTTAGAAAAACTCATGGACCAAATTAATTATTATAAAGGCGTCCCGACATTCATCTAAAAGGCCTTGGTAATGCTTCTATAAGAGTACACTGGAAAGTCAATTCAAAATTGTTTTCCTTTGAAAATCGACTTGTAATGTAATAAAATAGATTGAAAACTCACAACACATTATGAGTTAACAGGAAATATGTTATACTGACCTGTGATCGACTTATCA
Source organism: Leptinotarsa juncta (assembly GCA_015342185.1). Classification (NCBI taxonomy): domain Eukaryota; kingdom Metazoa; phylum Arthropoda; class Insecta; order Coleoptera; family Chrysomelidae; genus Leptinotarsa; species Leptinotarsa juncta. The sequence continues at coordinate 3,248 of WOGJ01115896.1, read as the reverse complement.
ATTCATTCATATATTTATTTTATTTCATTTTTTGATAAAAATCAGTAAACCGTCAATCAAGTTTCCACTAATAAATTCCATAAACAGAAAACCACTGGGTGTTCTAACATTAGTACCTAAATGAATGGTCACGTCATAATGATTATAAGTCACCAATTTGATGATCAAGTTAGAACTTGTGTTCTGACTTGTACTATTCTAACCTTACCACTTCTGACTGGTCGTTGGGGTGCATGGGGTATACTAAAACGAGCGAACTCATTGAGATTTCATGAAAAATGATGAGTCAAATATAATGTTTCATTGTTCTAAAAGAAGAAACCGTATCCAGAACGAATTCCACTTGTTCCTATAGAATGATAAGCTTCAGGTATTTCATCGTGAATGTCGTCAAGAAAAATATCTTGAAGTCTTTCAAGCCTTAGTTACTTCAAGCGCCTAAATTTGACTTGAAAATATCCTTATTAAATATTTATTATGCCCAATAATGATGATGATGATGGAGATTTTCATAAAATGAAAAGAAATTATTTCAATTACGAGTTTAAAACTTTCTTTTATCATGCCTCACCAAAAGTTAATCATGAGAAACAAAAAATTTAGGGGAAATTTCTTGATAAAAAATACCATCTCGAGTACAAAATGTGAGTCATTTCTATGAAAATAATGAGTTCATGAGGGAATTACCAATTTCTTAAGATATTCATTTCTGTTATGTGCATTTGCTTCTGACTAAATTTCATATATGACGTAGATGAAAATGTACTCAACAACAGATATTCCAATAAAAATACCCCTCTTTGAAAAATTAATATTTTATGATTCCCCTGAACCATGTTCATTTTTTGATGAGTTGAAGATTGCTAAATTCCCTATTCCCTTCAATTGCAAAACCATTTGAATCTACTTTTTCATATTTCTTCATAACTGTGTGCGTATAGTTCAAGTTTCGATGCATTTCAGTGACTCTCCAGAAATCAATTTTCTGTGACATATACAAAACACGTGACTGTTCCACTTTCCGTGGAAGCAAGGTCAGTTAAGGTCGATGAAAGTTGACTTTCAGATTTGCTACCCTTTCAGGATGCTTTAAAAATGAGTCACCACATCTGTATCAGAGATTACGGAGACTATCTATTCATTTATAAATAATGAGTCGACGTGATAACTTCACGAGGTTGAGAAACTATGTAGACTAACAATATGCTTGAACAATTCACATCAGATTAGTAGAGAAAACAGATCTGAAGTATTGCATTTTTGATGTAGAGCAACAGTCAGCAACAGTCCGTTTGCGTACTGCGAAAGGTCGAACCTCCGACCGTTCAAATATTGTAATATGTTGTATACCAAGTATTTATACTTAGTACGTAGATAAGGTATACTATACCTTCATTAACTGAAATAGTATTTTCAAGCTAAAGATATTTTGAAATATTTAAATGCGCCCCACACATGGTAGCAAGGAAATGGGAACATGTGATCTAATACAAAGCATATCTACTTTTCGTCACAAGCTGCATATCTCTGAAAAAGATATTGCAAGACAAGAATTTACTCATTTTTCGACAATTCTTAAATATAAATAAACTCTGAGGAAAACATTGCAGTGTTTGTAAAATTTCTGGTCGATGTTAGGGACAAATTTCCTACAAGATTCCAAAACTTTGCAGAGTTGGGAAAGCTATCTCCGTTTCTCAAATCGCCATTTTAAGTTGATGTGGCTGCTAAGTTATTTAATCTGTCAAAAACATGACTTATGACTTCAAATAGAGATAATTAATTTGCAAGGAGATGTGTCTTTGCAAATGTATGAAACGGTATTCACTGAAGAATTTTGGACCAAATATGTCCCAGAAAAATATAAAAATTGCAAGAAACACTATATTTGGGTCGACAATCATTGTGGAGCAACTACCTGAGATGCTCCGTTAGATGCATTTTTCAAAAAAATGCATCACGCTCACCTAGAAGACACTTCGAATTTGCTGTTCTTCTTGCGAACCAAACAATAAAAAACTGTCTCAAGACAATTAGCGTCAGTATAGTTTCTCACATTATTTTTAGGCCTTCAGAATTTCATTTGTAACCAAAATAATACATAGGTAGCACTTAATTATTATCAGTTGTTTTTTTTTCTGGACCTTCTCAAAATTTTCCCACAGTATCCGGACCCCACCTAAAACTTTTGCCTTTGATTTCTACAAGAGTATTTTTAAAACTTCTGCTACATTTATAGTTCCTGCAAATTGAAAATAAATATTTTTAAATTACCCAAAATGAGTTCCACAGAATAAATATATTCATTTCATTATCAGAGTGCTCATCATCTCCAGGAAACAAAATAAAGAATCGTCATTTTCGAAAATAACAATAACATTCATTCATTTCAGAAGTTAGTTTTCATATCATCGTCTTCAACGTACACTTGATTGAAATTTTACTTTAAGTGTATTCTAATATTTTTTTCAAAAACGAATTTCTCTTTCCAGCTGTGTGTGTTTTTTTACTGTTATCCTAATGTTCTGCGCAGTATATATCTTTTGAAATGAATTGGAAACTGTCAATCGATGATCAAAAATAACTGAAACTCTTTTTTCACCCAATATTAATGTTTGATAGTGATATATCCAGTTTCAGACTTTCAGGTTGAACAACTGAATTGACTTTGTGAAGGAATTGTAAGATATAGATACGCTCTTAATCTAGTGGTTCTATTCTCGTAATTTGTGCCATTCTGCTATTTGTCGCCTCGGAGAATTGCAAACTTCATTCCAGTGGTGAAGAGCTGAACCCGTACATTTGGTACCACCCAAATCCAACCTTCCTATAACCTGAAATCAAAATGTTCAAGAAATGAGTTTTTGACAGTTTTAACAAACACCTCTATTTACACAATTAATGATCATTTCTCGCGAATAGAATACTATACTTTTTCTATGACATATTAGGAATATTTCAAAATAATACTCATTTGCGGAGGATATTCTGAATGAATTCAATATCACAAAATGAGTGGGCATACTTGAAGACTAAATTCTATCCAAATCCAAGATAGAGTAAAACAAAACAAAACCGAAGCGTGATGTTCACGTGATCGCCCAGTGTCAGATGGAAAGGGCAGCTTTCATTGGTGAATTCGCCTTCTTGGTATGAGTTCGGTACCAGCACAGGGTTGTAATCAGTCGTTTGCGTGTTTGTGTGGCGTACGTTATAGTATATTGTTTAAAATTGTTTTCCAAGATGTC
>WOGJ01115621.1:0-12648 GCA_015342185.1 Leptinotarsa juncta | reverse complement strand
AAGTACTGTGTATCTCAAAAACCAGAGCTAATAAAAATTTTTCATTGTTATTTTCGTTTTTATCACCCCAAAATTAGAAGAAATTGACTAATTTAGTATAGGAAACATTCAAAAAATATTTTTATGTATTCTGGAAAATACTGCTTTCTGAAACGTGTATATTAACATATAAAAATATAATCAGAGATGCATTTGCAATCTTGCTGCGTAATCATCATCACTGAGAAGCTTAATAGCTAGCATCACGAACAAGCATGTCTTTCTGTTTTCTAGCTGTTTAAATTTTTTGTGTGGAAAGGTATCTCACGAATATTCTTCGTTTTCATATGACCTTGAAGTAGGTGTGTATTGGGTCATACTGGAACTTGACTATATGAAGTTTAAACTGGTACACGACTTAAGATAAAGACGGATGAAAAATGGGAAATGAAACTTTGTGTTTTTATACTATTTGTATTAATAATTAACGTTACTGCAGTTTCGTCCAAAAAGAAGATTTTCAAACAAATACAAAAAATGTACTTATATGACGAAACTGCAGTAATGTTAGTTATAAATATGGTGGTATGAAAACATAGAAAATTTCACTCCTCATTTTTCATGATGATCTCGTACCACGTTGTAACAGCTATATCATTCAATTTATATAGAAAACATGAAGTGTAAATTTTAGCCAATAATAGTTATTACTAACAATCATTTTCATTTTTCACCTTTGTCTGAAACTAATTGAATGAAATAATCAATTCACTTTCCAAACAATATATGCAACACCTACTAAAATGAATGAGTTGAAAGTACCGATTCACAATTGGTAATTTTCCGGCAAGCGAATACACTTTTTTGAAAGTGCATTCTCTCAAGGTTATTCTAATAAAAGTATTGAAACAGCTTTAATCAATAAACAAGTTTTTGTTTTTCAGAAATGGGAATTGTTTTTCAATAAAATTGAAAATCTGTTCACATTTCTGTACAATCATGGAACCATCTTGTTGTTAAGAAAATGATATTCATTGCAATTAGTTTTGTACCTCAAAATTGATGAAAGTGGAAATGATTCATCAACAGATTAAATTTCAACACAAGTAAACTTCGATGTCTTTTGCGCTGAGTAATAAGGTATTCAGAGTAATTGCAGAAAATCCCCATCATATAAATTTAAAAAACCCCTTTTGCAACCCCTTTTTCAACAAATAATTTGTGAACTTTTAATAAAGTTTCACAGAAATCAATTATTAATTGGTTGTTGATACTATGTGATATTCGTGAACTATTAGCTAGTTGAAGGAATACCTAACTGAATATCCTATATGGATATTTGAGTGCACCGAAATACAAACTTCTTTATAATCTACCTAGCAACCAAGTAATGAAAACTCTCTAGTCATTTGAAGGTATTAAATTTTCCACAATCTAAATTTAAAAACCACGTTGACTCTTAATGAAATTAATAATGGAATCAAATCTTGATTAAACCACAATTTTATTTGTCCAAAAGCAGGGGATGTTAGAATACCCTTGACGGAGAGTTGTCACCTGTGGAGATTAGAGTACTCCGTCGTAGAAAGATTTGTGACGGTAATTTGAAGCTCTGTCGTGATATAAATCCTTCACCTAGCTACTCGTGAGATACTTTATACACCATGAAATAAGCAAAGATGTCGATTCTGACTCTATGAAGAAGATGAACGTCAATCACCATTCTCCTCCATGAACATCGTATTAAGATTAAAAGTTTCTTCAACTCCAGATCATGTTAACAAACCTAGGAGACTCCATAAAGTAACTTATCGCCTCCTTATGAGAAGAATATTTCATAAATATGCTTTTCACCAAATTATTGACCAAGAAGCAGAATCTGGATCAGGGGAGGAAAGAAACTTTTCCTGTACAGGTGAGCATACAATCAAACTATGAGTCACCCAAACATGTATATTCATCCATAGCGGTCTTACAGAGTCTCTCATATAGAAAGGTTGCTGCTGAAGTGTGAATCCTATATCCTGAAAATCTTACAACATCAATATCGATTAATCAACTGAAATCCATCATTTTGTTATCAAGACTTCCGAAAGAGATAAATCAAGGATAGTCCAGAGGTACAATAGCAACCCTGGATATTCCAGTCTTTTTGGGCGCAGGTTCTCAAGAGAATGTCTCCTGGCTGGTAGAAGCAGGTAGCACCCAGTATCCATGAACAGGCGCTTCTCTGAAATGCATAATAGAAAATCTACTAACCAATCTGCAGATTTGTTTTGTTTACCTAGCTCACCGAGGCAGTCGTAGACCAACCATCGAATAGGTTTTCGCTAGATTAAGGAAATGCACCGTGGGCTAGGAACCTGTCTGCTATCTTGCAGAAACAAACACATTTGCTGAAAACTCATTTGTGTTTGTCATTTATTCAAACTGTTATAGAGGCAAATGTATTTCCTTTGTATGCTCGCTATATCCCCTGACATAACGTCTTTAGATATTTCTGAGAGAATATGAGAAATCCAAAGTGTACCTTACATGATCGCAATCTATTCTAGGAATCATGGAGATAATATAAGCTGCTAACAACAAAATTACTGACGAATATTCTATAACATAAAAAATCAATTTGTGAACTGGTGAGTGGTGAGTTGAACAATCTCTACATTTCGTGAAATCAGCTGATGTAATTTTGAATGAATCTTTGCAGATTTCCAAAAAAAAATGTAAAACTGCTATTTACTCAGAAACGGCTGGTCCAAGTTCCAAATAATATCTAGTGTTGGAAAGATGAAAATTGAAAGTATCACTTGTTTCACTAAATAGTTTCAATACTCCTTAATGAAAAGACTAATTGCGAGGCTTCAATAGTAGCAGACAGAATGCCATCAACCAGTTATTTTCAAAACAGAAAATGAATAGTAATACTTCATTTTATAGGTCTTTCAATTCTCCTCCTTCCAACACTCTGAATTTTTTGGAACTTGGACCAGACGTTTCTGAGTAAATAGCAGTGTTACATTTCTTTGAGAAATCTGCAAAAACTAATTGAATGATACATTCTCATTTTAACTCAGTTGGATCTTGATAACTTGTATTGTTAAAAAGTAAGGAAGGGGGCTCTTCACGTCCGCAATGTATATTTTTTTCCAAAAAGCGACCCCACTAACAACTTAGATTATATCATTCCTTCCAAGTGCAGAGGAGAAACGCTTTCGAATATTGAATCTCAAAGTATCAACTAATTCATAAATGGCAATATTGGTAAATACCGAAGGCATTATTACAAAGGTGTTTGGTTCATCTGACTAAATGTCACCAAGGCACTTTGAAGTACCCAAAATAAAATCAATGAAAGTAATCTAATCCTAATAATAATTTGCGACTATTTCTAAAAGTATCCTAGAAAAATTGTTATATTGAATTACAGGTTACCTGAAATTTCGTCGATTCATTTCTGGTAGTGAATATAATCATAAAATGTCGAATAGAAAAAACTCACAGGCATACGATTATTAGATAGATATTGTGTAAAATGAGTGGAAATGAAGCATATTCTGAAGAAAATAGATTGGACAGCATGTATGCGGCTTCCTTGAATTTTCTCCTTAACCAATATTCCTCTCTGTGTATGATCTCAGCTTGGGAGCATTCGATGTTGGGTTGATGGGTCCAAACATGGTCTGCTATTCCTGATTTGCTGATTTTCCCTCGCTATGTGTGTTTCTTGCCGAGCATTGCCGAGCATAAGTGATTAATGTTTGTGCTCGTGTGTTCATGTAAAATCATTAATTAGAAAAGACTTTAATGGCGATAACATACATTTTTTCGGACTCCGAGTCGAAATGTCGACTTATTCGTCTACTTTGAAGATGGAGCCATATCCATTTAAATTTTCAGCAATTATAAAACGATTTGGTAGCATATTCAATTTTGCGATAGCTTAATAAATGAATCTTGAAAAATTAATGAATATATCATGCGATACCTTTTAGATTAAATGTGATTTCAGAAAAAATTGTAAAATAAATTTGAAAAAAAAGAGCAAATGATTTTCTTTTTTTCCATTAAATTACGGCTCATGATTTTAACAAACGTAGAAAGAGTGATATCACAGAAAATTTTGCGTGTCAAGGATAATTTTGCTGGTGCCACATGGCGACAAAAATGTCACCCTAAAGCATCACTTCGTTCATGTTAAAAAAATCGTGATAGGTTGAGGTAGGTAGATAGTATCCATACAATAAAATTGTTCATTTATTTTTCTTGTGAGTAAATACTATGGTTACTTGACGGTGAAGATCACTTGATTGTTACTAATTTCAGACCATTGTCAAGACAATAATCCCTATTCATACCCTCAACTCAGTGGTAGAAATGTAGTTTCATTCCAATTCTCGACTTCCAATCTACTGTTTTCCATATTGGTGAATATGAGGTGAATATAACGTTAACATGTTTCTTCCGAATCACTGGCCTAATAGAAGGTCAAAGTAACGTAATTCGATCTATGTCACTTGAGAAGCTTTCAACAACACACCAATGTTCAGCAATGTTACCAATCACTTCTTTTTGTCGCAAGTGGTTTTTGGTTTATCACGTATCAAAATGGAACACATCATGAGTCATTATGTGGAGAACCTTTTCCGCTTGATACTTCGAATTACTCTCTATTATCGACAGAAATAGTTTAAATACATTTCACTTCATAGTTTTTAAAAAAGGGCATCAATAATTTTCTCATTTCGAAAACGATCAGTTTATAATAGAACCTATAAATATATGTCATGTAGAGTATCGAATACACTCATTTACTTTGAAACTACCTTAGTAGGTAGAAGAAAAGCGTTACCGTTAAAAATGAAAAAACTAACATGTCTATGATACATTATAGATAAAAATCACAAAAATTCTAAAAAATCGAACAGTTTGGGTAACCTCACTTACCCAATGTGTTTCATTTGAGAAGAAATGATATATACTGGGACATAATTTAGGTAAACAGGAATTGGATGGAAGGTTCGTCAGAAAAATCGTGGAGAAGATTCCTCAAATTCAAAAATTTCAGTATACCGCATTTATTTTTATTTTAAAAATAAGTAGCGATTCACAAATGTTCACTCCGACATCTCCCAGATACAAAATATTAAATGTATTATAGAAAAAAAACTTTTACTCATATTGTTCAATTTTGAACTTGGAAAAGAGTTTTGCACTTGAGGCAGCATTGAGAAATTACTTTTCCAACAAAAATCTGGTGGTTTTTATTGTAGATACATAAAAAAGTGTTCCCTTTTTTAAAGTCTATGAAAACTCTCAATATTCTGATTTATATGACACATCTCAGGCGAAGCAACAGAGAATATTTATTCCATATACCTATATATACGGTATATTATCGATTTAAACATTTGAAAGGTAAACACTCAATTGATTTCACAGCTCTTGGGCTCATCCTTTGTCATATATCAGCAGTAACTCGTGACGACTAATGAATAGTCATTAGTCATGATTTTCAGTCAACTAAAAAAAGGACAAATTGAAAAACTCTAAAAGACATCCCCATAAATCATTTTAAATTTCATGTTGTAACAATATTCATTACATAATAATTACAAGAGAATGGTATGGTTGAAATATGGAATTGGTCATTCATACGCGTGATAATTATTCATTCACCTGTTGCATATTTAACAATATTTGCTACAATCACAGTCCGTACCAGATTGAAAGTACGAAAATAAGTATAATTCTAAATGGTTGCGTGAAAATTTAATACCAATAGATACAGCATCTGGAAACTTTTATGCCAAATCATTCAATTCATATAATGTGAAATATTAAATGTAAAAGTCATGATACTTTTTGCAAAAAGACATTATCGTGATTTTTTTCATTTCACAGTTGAGATTCTGAATTACACTACACCTATTTAGTAAATTACACTATGGATAGTAAATTACCATATGACTAACTTTCAAGAACGAGGTTTTAATGATGAACGAGAACGAGAATGTTTTCTACTTATTCACCAAACTCAAACACCTGTTCATGCAGCTGCAGTTTCGTGAGAATATATCATCTTTTCCTCCAACGGATTTCCTGGAGTCTTTGAAGTCCACTAGATACTCATTAGGACAACAAGAAGATTGTTCCAAATTCTTGTGGTTCTTATTGAACACTCTTCGTGAGCAAAACAATAGCAAAATCAATTCCCCTGACCTTTCTGGATTGAATAATTCCATACAGTCCATCTCGACTTGTGTTTGTGAATCTTTTGCTGGAAAAATTCTCACTTGTAGGTAGCGAAAACGTATGTTAATTTCTGTGTGTTTCCTAATGTAACTAATAACCAGTCCGTGCAAAGCTTACTGTCAAATCATATGAAAATGAAACTTTTAACAGGTGATGATCTGTATTGCCAAACATGCTCCAAACTAATTGACTGTTATAAGAAAACGGGTATAGCTGAGGCATAAGTCAACCTAATAATAACACTTATGATCTTCAAACATGACCCAACTTCTGACCGAAGCACCAAACTCTAAGAAAGGTTCGAAATTGATGATCACTCCAATCTAGCAGACCACTAGTATAGTCTTCATGCAGTCATTGTTCACTGTGGTTTTGGCGTTGAATCTGGTCATTATTACACCTTGGCCAAAGACGAAACGGACTGGTTTAAGTTTGAGGATAGTCTTGTCACTAAGTATTCTGGCGATGTATTGAATTTATTGCAGCCTCTGGAGACACCCTACATTTTGTTTTATAAGATAGAGGACATTGGCAAATCAAGATCTATAGATGATGTGATGCTGCAGGTTTTTTCGGATTTTCCTACAGCTAAAAAGCAAATGCGCCACTGGAATCAATAAAGTCGCCCGGAGCGCCAATTGATTTTTGTGGTTGTTTTATAATTTGAAGGTTTGTATTTTAGAATTATTAAAATGTAAGTTTTCCACTTCTGAATGATAAAATGATTCGACCAAGAAGCCCAAAAGTATTCCTGTGAGACTACGGAGAACCAAAGGTTTGGTCTAGGTGAAACTTTCTCAACCTCATATTTTCCAGAGCATTTCCAATAAAAGATATCATCCTAGAGGTAGTTAAATTTCTATAGAGTGATCACAGTCAATTTTTTTTGGTGTCACCGGCATGCACTGCTATGGTCATTAGCCTCGTGTCCTGATGGGTATGTCCTTGAGCCACATTGCTATTCGCCACCCCGTCAGCCATAAAACATAGCGCAATTAGCTCAGTTTCATCAGAAAACATTCTGTAAAGGTAAGATGAGTTTGAATCCATGATTCTTGATTCGTAAGTAGAGCACCATCTCACTGCTAACAACCTATTCGATTATAGTTACTGTTGTGAACTCACTTCGAAGTCTTGAAGTTGAGAACATGGATAAAAGAGTATCAGTAGTATCTAGAGTATCTAGTATATAGTATCTGCTATAGCTTTGTCCCTAATTTAGTTGATGTTGAACAATTTTGATGTTGACCAAATTTTTTAAGTAGTAACTTACCTGTTAGTAAACAGGTAACCCATCTATATATTTTCAAAGAATTTCTACTTCAACAGCTTACACTCTCTTCACGACTTCATTGTGTATAGCACTGTTACAGAGTACCTTTATGGTATTCACAAACACTGTAAGACATTCCCGGATACTCTGTCTCGAGAGAGTCATTCCATGAAGACGCCTCTCCTCAAATAAAAGGATTGGTGAGAAATATAGTTCGAAGTGTGTTAAATTGAACTTCGAAGCGGTGAGCAGCTGCAATTACTGCTCTGGGTACAATCAGATAGGCTGAGTCGGACAAACACAGGCGAATGACCCCTTTTAATTAACACGCCTATATTAGCTTCACTTGTATTTTGTTTGTTTGTAAAATCGACTCCTTTGGACTCGTACACTGATGAAGAATCGGTGGCAATACAATAATTTCATAAGTTCATCTCATTATCCTGATCAGGTTTGAATAATTTCCTAACACACTCCTGTGTGAGAGCAATTGAGACAACTACAATGTCTGTGCATGCGTATTTTCATATCAAAACAAATGGGCTTGAAATGATAAATCAAACTAAAAAGTGGAAAATAAATAATAAATATTACTGGAGTTTTTTCCTAACACCAAATCGTTATTTTAACACCAAGACACGTGTTTTGATCACCAAGTGATCATCTTCAAGAGGAAGATCAAAACTGCATAATAGTTTACAAAACTAAAAAAACATGCTTTAAAAGCAACATAATCTAAAAAATAAAGATTAATTCGAAACTAATTTAAGATTGTGTTCAACATGGATAATGAGTCGTAGGGTTTGCTGTAACTAAAAACGGAAATCAGAATAAATATATTTACAAAAAAGTGTGCACGAATTAAATGAAGATGATCCCGATAGACGTCTGAAATTTTTCGAATTAGTGAACGAATAATGAATTATCCGAAGTGGTTGTTCAACATTTGTTTCTCAGATAAGTGCTCGTTTTCTATGAACATGACAGTTGATCGTGACAGTTGCTGGTATTGTTCTGATGAAAACTCACACTTTCATGAAGTTCATACTCAACATTCTAAGTAGCTCAATGCATGGGTGGGAATTCATGGCGACATAATTAGTAGTTTTTTTATCTCTGCCAGGATGTTATAGGAGAAATGTTCTTGCATTTGTTACACGACACAGTTAATTTCGCATCAACACACATTCCAGATTCTCATTAAAATTTAAAATCTTTTGTTTCTACCCGATAAATGCTTTGGGAGCTAATCTATGAGCATCCAAATGGAAAGAAGAGGCCAGCATCAAAGACAGCAAACCAAAATATTGAATTTCAGTAGATCATTGATGTATAACAGAGAACAAGTTGGAGACATTATGAATTTCGGCGTAACACAAGCGTTGATGGTGAAGATATCCAAAATAGAATAATCGATGGCTACTTGTAAGGAACAGACCCAGGAAAATCTGGTTGCACGTGATGTCCGCGTCCCCAATCAGGCGGATGGCTCTTTTCTGGATGGAGTCCATCAACTTCAGGATATGTTTGGGTGCAAAGCTCCATACATAAAAACAAAACTCCAAAGAATGCTTTAAATGAGCTTTATGAAGCACCAAATTGATGAGGTGTGTACAATTTTCTGGTTCGGAACAGTGTTCCAAGCTTTTGAGAAGCAGCCTTTGCAATTCTAGCGACATGATTGTGTGAAGACATATTGGTGTCCATTTTAACCCCCAACAAACTTATTGAAGCAGAAAGCGGATTTGCTTGACATAACATGACATGACATCATTATATCCGATTCGGAGGCATTTATCTTCTTGGAGAAAACCGATTTCTGGGTTTTTGTGGCATTGAATTGAACCTGGATAATTTCACATGCCTCCGTAGCCGATGCCCTGGAATTCAAACGGAATGACGAGACGAGACGAGTGTGCTGTCGTCACAAATCAATATATTAGATTCATGTTTGTTTCCAATGAGTCTTTGATATACAATAAAAAGCGGAATTGAAGGCAATATGGATCCCTAGAGAACACCAGTATTGATAGAAACCTAGAAAATATTCGAGAGATATCCATCGACGGCCACATGCAGGTAACGTTCTTTCAAGCAGCTGAAGAGCCATACACAAAAATTATCTGACAAGCTGTAGCATCAAATTTTGTCCAGCAAACCCGCATGCCACACACGGTCAAAGGCCTTAGAAATATCAAACAGCTCTTGATTCTCCATGTTTCTCGATTGCGTTATTCCAAATATGGGTGACATACGATAGAAGTTCATCTGTTGATCTTTGTTCCCGAAAGCCATATGGATGATCGCTCAATATGTTGAAATCTATCAAAAATTTGAGGATATGGAGGTTTACGACTTTCTCGATGTTTTTTGATAGCAAAGCCACTGGCCTATAGTTATTCGGAATATTTTTCTTGCCCTTTTTGGGAATAGACTGAACGTGAGAAATATTCCAACAAGAAGGAAAAATCCTTTTTTCGAAAGACAGTATGCAAAATACTGGTGCGAGTTCATTTGCGCTCTTTTTAAGTACGAGGACGAACACTTCATCAGAAGCCTTATTAATATTGAGCTGTTTCAATATTCGCCTAACAAGACGCTGTCGAAAAATATTTTCCGGCATTGTGAATACTAGTGTGGGAATAGTGGGTGGTGCCTTTCCCAGAAAATCTACTATGGAGTAGGATGCAAATTGTTCAGCTAGTAGATTTGCTTTTTCTATGGCTGTTGTTGCAATTGAATTGTCCTCTTGAGTTAGTGGTGGAATTGTGGATTTTGTAAAGGTCTGATTAACAGCTTAAGGTAACAACCAAAACGATCTAGACACGTTGAGATTGGCAGGCAGTTTATCTGCCTGCCAATTCACTGATTGTGAAGTTATTTGCTTTCATTTATCCTAAGTTTGCAGCTGTTGCAAGCATTAACAAACCTAGTTTAGTTTTCGGCACTGGGATATTTGCGCCACTACCGGTAGGTGAGATTTTTGGAGGCGACAGCTTGCTCTCAATTTTTGTTGAACCAAGGTTTGCCGTTAGAAGGTCGTTTCATTGAAAAAGGAATATATGCATCCATGGATTATAGAATAACTTCCGTGACTTCAGAAGCACAAATTAATAAATCTTTAGAAATGAAAAAAATAACATCTAGCCAGGGGAAATTTCTGAAATGGTCTTGAAGATCCTGCCATTCAGCTGATCTGTAATGCCAAACTTTGCGCAGCTTATATTGTTCCCCAACATTTATCGGTAATTCACTCAACACTGAAATGAGTTTGTAGTCAGAAGATCCCAATGGAGACCTTAAGGTGACTCTGTGGATTTCTGGATTGGTTGTTATGTTTAAATACAGAAGACTAGCATATTCTCTGCCACGGTTTGCTGCAAAAGCATCAGCTTCACGACCTTGTTCGTCGGTGATATTTGAAAATTTGGGCCATTCGATATTGAGGACATTGGAGTTACCGAATATGGAAATTTCAGCACTGTGATTGATGAAAGTAAATGGTGTTTGCAAGTGAAGAGAATAGTGCCCTATATTGTCTATCGCTAGGTAGTCGATAAACGCATCATATAAATTTGGTGTTTTACTGTGATATTATTTTGAACCACATAACATTCAAAGTTTCGGGGTTCCAGCATTTTCTCTCATTGGCAGTAGAGATCGCTTTTGATAAAAAAAATATTTCAAATCGGGAGTGGAAATAATAGCCGTGATATAGAAATTTGACGAGGTTTGTTGAAGCATAAACTTTGGTTTCGGTGAGTGCAAGAATATGAGGACTATTTGATTGCAGATGTTGGTGCACTGAGTTTATTTGAGTTGAGTCCTCTGATGTTCCAGAAATCGATTTTTAAATTGCTAGTTGGACTTTTAGCAACTGCAGGTACATGCTATTTCCCTATAGACTGATGTTAGGATGACCCTGCTGACTGTGGCAACGAAACATTTGCTCGAAAGCAACTTCTAGTCTAATCAACAAATAGAGAAATTTGATATTTTTTTATTTTTTTTTCTGCTATTTTGTTGTCTAGACATAATTATGATTTTGAAAAATTTTCTATTCTTTATTTTCATTTCTAATCGTTAAAAATCTATTTTTTTATATTTCGATCGTTTAAATAATTAGTTAAGAAATAATTTTGCTTCTAAAAATTATAATTTACACTTTCGAATAGCTTAGCATAAAAAAATTATGGTACCTTTTGATATATATATCTGTTTTTAAAAATTTCTTCTGCTTCAGAAAAAAATATAACGTTGGTCAATACTTGTTCATAACAAATTGTTAAACTAATGAACAATCAAATAATGAATAATTTTTTTGCCAAACTATTCAAAATTGTGAATTATGATTTTTGAGAGCGAAATTATTTCTTAACTAATCATTTAAACAATCGAAATATAAAAAATCGATATTAAACAATTAAAAATTAAAATTAGGGAAAACATTTTTTTAAAAAGCATTATCTCTAGGCAACAAAATAACAAAAAAAAATTTCTCTATTGTTCAAAATAGAATTGAATTTCTTTATTTGTTTAAAACAATTTAATAAACAATTTACGTAAAAAATTCATATCCTATGTTAATAACTGCCATTGTCTAATGTGAAAACAGACATATCTAAATATCAGTTGAAACAAATTTATCAATAATTTTTAGATATTGCATTTGGCAATAGTTAAAAAAATCATAATCAACAACATAATCAAAACATTTTTGTGAACTTTCATGGCAGGATCTTATGAAGTATATATCAAAAGGGCTTCACGAAGTTCAAAATTTATTTATATTTATACCTTTTATCCCATTATTTATGCTAACGGAGATTGGGAAAAAATTTTTTAGTTAACAATTGAATAACTTTTTGAAAAATGGTGATAATTTTTTTTTTCTACAGGATTGATTCAAGTGTTAAGAAGATACTAGATGTTTTTTAATTTTTAAAATGACATTTTATATTATAAAAAATTATTTGTTTTAATAAACCCTATTTTCAACGTCAAATTAAATGGAGATAGAATTTCGGGAGTCGAGACTTTTTTATCGGAAATTTCCTCCTATTTAACTAGCTTCAAAATTGACGAAATATTAATATTTTTTGAGTTATTAACGAAAAACTAAATACCATTTTTCTATCTTATTT
>WOGJ01115612.1:0-10927 GCA_015342185.1 Leptinotarsa juncta | reverse complement strand
GGACGAGTCAATGGATTCTGAAACTTCATAAGCATAATTATTTTTACCATTGACACCAGGTTGCGCCACCTACTATAACAATTTTTACGTAATTACCTGTGTTTAAATAAATAAAAATATTATTTTGGTACGCCTCTGCAGAGTTGGTAAGAGGATTATCCAGTGGTCACTTCAAGTGCGACGTTGCTAATGAATCGCCTTCAATTGAAAATTGTTATAGTATAGTGAGGTCTTCTGCAGTTGGTATGAACAAAAAACTGGTGCTTTTGGGTATGTCATCACTGGAAAAAAGTAGCACCAAACAAATCTAAGACTAACTCACAAAAGTTTGCATATCTAGTAATAACATTGGAGACAACTGAATTTCAATCGTTTATTTCAAACACATAATACGGGTTAAATTCAAGGTAGATTCTTTGAAGTATAATTTGTTTCACAAATTATATGGTGCTAGGCACCGAAAAACACCTGTTCGTTATTTTGGTAACTTTTTGTGATAATGCACATTCCGAAAAAATTGTCGAATCGATCAGCTTGCGTTTCATGTTATCACTAAACATCCTAATATTTCTTCATTGTTCAAAACGCACCCCACTAAAAATTATGTAAAATGCAGGCGAACATATAAATAAGTATAGTATAAATAGAAAAAGCTTATGTAACAATGTAAAATTAAAAAATATTAAAACATTTTAAAACTGCCAAAAGGTGGGTCTACTCTGTACGCTAGGTTATTATATACAAATCGAAAACTTTACACTGCTTAACTTGTTTTTAATCTATTATACACTCTAAAAATCTCGGCCTCACTCGCAACACAAATACAAGAGTTTGACTTTAAATAATGCTACTAATAATGTTAATGACTATCTGAACACTAAACTAATCAAAAAATTAATTATGTCTCTTTGAAACACATTACTTGCATGGTATTAAGAATAAATAATGATAGTGATAAAATGAGTGCGAGTTTAAAAAACTAAGATTATGCAATGCTACGATCTTCTTGATGTATACTTTTCAACATGTGACTCATGAAAAATTTCTAGATGAATTGTTGAGTATTCCACTAATTACTTTGGTCGAAATAAAAACCACAATTGGTTAATAATGTTGTGTTGATATAAGAAATCAATATTAGTGGTCTCCCTACTTAAAGATGTTATCATGCCTCATTCTTCAATTCAAATTAGTAAGTTTACACTGATATCTCGATATTCTGACTGAAAACTATGAAATTTTGACTACGAACTTGAAAGCCCGACTTCAAAAGAAGAGTTCACATGAGAACAAATTTTATTTGTATTGAAAATTACTATAAGTGAAATAACAAGGACTTGAGTGTATTTACCATTAGTCAAGACAACTCCTGTTTCTTTTTTTGTTCGAATTTTTTTTCCTGAATTTATATGAATATGAACTTTCAATAGGTGTGTTTGTTCCCACTATTTTTATTCCAAAACTCTTAGTCCCTGCAAAAGTTGTTATCTCGCTCTGCTCGATTAAAATACATTGAGCAGAGATGACGAATAACTTTTAGCAGGAATGGCTCAATTTGGGTACCAACAAAACACAACTAATATTACATGTTTGTGAGGTTACATCTGTTTGTAAAATTTTACTATGTTTTAGAACAGTAGGGTTTTGCTACATATTTACAATATTGTTCAAAATATATACTATGAATATATTTCCACAACCGCCTTGAGAGTTGACAATACAAATAATTATCTAAAATATCGAATTAGAATATAACAGACCAAAGTAATGAGCTTGCATATAATTTCGAGGATTATTCTCAACCATAAGGTCATTTAAAATTTTGCTGATACGATAAAACCTAGTCAAGACTAACTCAAAATATTACATTCAAAATATTATGAAGATGTTACCAGTCTTTACAACATCACAGCAGAATATGATTCTTAGTCAAGTTCTTTTGAAAATCACGTATTACAATTTGCGACGCACATTTTCAATTTAACTGTATAAGATTTTCATATGTACCAAGTGTCTCAAAAAATTAAGTGAATCAAAACAACTTTTCGAAATGTTTTGGCCAAATAAAAACATAGGATAAAGAAAATAACTTTTGTTTAATTTCTATTAAGTTTATTATTTGTTACGTCCAGTCATGGCCGATGAGAAGCCCCTCCCTCCCGAATTTGCCTCTACATAAACTGCTTTTTATATATCTACAAGAATTCAAATGGCATTTTACTATCCACGTATTGTTTACTCCTTAATCAGTACTACGTAAAATTGCAAACTAAAGTTTTTATTCGTATTTTCCTAAAACTTTGTCATACACCGACCCAGTTCGTTGGGTGTACTTGAGAATGGTCTAACAAACCGAAACCAGTCGTAACGAGTAATAAACTTAGTAAAAAATTAGACAAAAGTTATTTATCCTATATTCAATATGAATTTCTACAAAATAAATAGGTCATCAATCCAACAAACAATTAAAACAAATAAATTTAACATTTGAAATAACAATGTATTCATATAAATAGAAATTGATTTATGTTGTCAGTGCCCTCATCATATTTGATAGCGCTTCATGAAATTGGACTTTCCAATCTATTAAACAATTTAATTTAGAACTACTTTAATCTTACAGTTAGTAAATTTAACATATTTGACTAAATAATTATGAATGAAAACTTTCAACATATTTTAAGAAACGTTTATACCTGGCATACAATGACACCATGTATATGATAAATAACCTTATTTTCAAAGTGAAGCTGTATTACAAAAGCAACAATAAGGTTATTAGATAATATGATTTACAATAAAATACAACCCGAGCTGTACAAGTTATCTAAAATGTCATACTATTTGAGATTTTGAAGATCGCCAGGTGCTTTGTGACAAAATGTGTCAAACACTATCAGGAAACAGTTTATTTTCTCGTTTTATTACCCTTGTGTTGTAAATTTCAACAAAAAGCTCTTAATTTTCTTTATAAACAGCATAAATTTCAGAATGTACACTACATACACATTTGAAACGCCCATTTCAAGTAATTCAGGGAAATCATAATTATTACTGATAATTTCATAATTTATTTGTTCCCTAAAATTTTCAGTTAAGACATTTTCGGTATTCCAAATATTCTGTCTATTCAAGAATCATAGACTTGCTCTGTGGGAATCTTACACCATAACAAATTGTTAATCGAATTATAGTCTACAGTTATATGTAGGTACTTTTCAAACTGCTTTTACGGTTCTTCATTTTACCTTGTAATATTCATTATCATTGTTAATTATTGTTTTATTCGATTAAATTAATATTCCTGATCTATCTGGAGGCATTTGTCAGAATATTCAATTGATCAATCAACAAATATGTTAAATTCCAGTCCTTCTTGAACCTATTCTCAATAATGCCTAAACATAAACTAAATTAGTTTGACATTAGTCATCATATGAATTGCTTGAGAGTGGCATCACTACTATGACATGGCAATGGTATGAGTTGTTGGTCATTGCAGATATTTTTTCTTCTCTCGAGAAGAATAAAGATGTTATAATTTGTAATGTCTACATCTATTTGATTGCGGGTTATAAAAAAACTCAACATCTGTAATAAACTATTAAATGAGCGATGGAAGCTACTTTCTCAAAATTAAATATGTTTAAAATTTTCAATGCCTGTTTCTTTGATACCATTTTATCCTAAAATAACCTTTCCCTACTTTCATGCCGTTATTTCTTAATAGAGCTTGTACTACATGTCCAAGCGCTGAATACCATCTCTTTTGTTTTGGAAGATTAATTTGTTCTTACTTTAGATATTACAAAGTTTGTATTGAAATGAATGATGCACTTGAGTAATAAAAAAAAAACGAATTCAAATAAAACCCACAACTGAATGAACCTGGTGTTATTATGAATTGAAAAGAGATTATTTCTAGGAGAGATCAGTTTTTTGGCAAAAGGATTTTTGACTTTCTACTTCTCCATCTTTATTAAGGGTTTTAATTGTAGAAATGCAGTTTCCACATTTTTTGTTTAATGATGAAAAAGTATTATGGTTTTATTATATTTCTATTCCTAATTTCAATATTTTACAGTTTAAAAGAAAGTGATATAATCATATAAATAATTGATTGAATTGACTCGTTTCTCAAACTGTTATCTACAGTATTGTGAGTTTACAAAATTCAGTACCACCGAAAACTTTCACCAAATCCTACCGAACGTTTTCAACTCGTACAATTTACAATACTATATGCAAAAATAAATTAAATGGGGAAAAAAGGTTTTGGCTTTCTACTTATCCATGTTTATACAAAAAATATGGAACTCTTCCACAGGAAGGAAGAAAGCAAATTATTTCTCTTTACAAAGTAGTAACTTTCAGAAACAAAAAACCCTCTTGAAATAACTACTTTCATATTAACACTGAGTTACAAGAAAGAGAAACACGAAACAATTACTTCTATATAAACATACAAAAAAAAAACTTTTTCCCATTCAGTTTGTACTATAAAAAATTCGTTATGAGATTGAATCAGATAGCCTCACATTATAGTATTTGAAAGAGCTATTCTGTGAATGATATCAGATTCAATTTCCTAATGAATGTTTGGAGTACAAACTGAATAGGAAAGTGTTTTTTGTATAATTCAATGTTCATATAAAAGTAGCTGTTTCTAAAGTACTTTTCTTTCATGTGATTCAATATTTATATGATAATAGTAGTTTCAAGACATATTTATGTTCCAGTTTGTGTCTGAAAGTTACTTCTTTGCACGAACTACACATTTTTGTAAATAATTCACTTGGTTAAAAATAAGCTCAAACATTCGAATCTGACCTACAAAATAAATGGTGACCAACACAACCATTCGACAAGATATTCAGGCAATCTTGAATTAATGAAAATGAAAACATTTTTATAAAGGTATCAAGTTTTACAATGAGCTACCAAATGCTTTAAAAAAATTTAATAAACAAAAATAATTATTGTTTGTATATATATATATATATATTCTCTGATGAGTGCATTTATGTGTATGTTGATAATCATATTCAATCAAATTGTTTTTTTTTCTCCCTTTAATAAACATTGTATGTTTCTTGGGAAAATAAATCGTTATCGTATAAAGATGAGAAGTAGAAAGCTTTCTTTCGCGAAAATTATTCTCTCCTAAAAAATACCCCTTTCAATTTACAAAAAATATATTCTTCAGGCAAATACTAATTTCAACTTGAAATCTGTTTTGAATGTTCAAGGGTGGTGTTTCATGTAAATATACATTTCACCAAACATGGTTTGTACTGTCAATGTTCTCTATTAATTTTATCTCAATTCCATTAGTTAAGCAATAAACTTTGTCAATAAAATTTAATCTTAAGATAATAAAGTATATTTATTATGATTGACAATAATTATCTGTAGGACCAATTCATTCTAATATAATTTACCGGTTTTTTGATGGCAATAAATAACCATACTATAATTTTTTTTGAAATGGCAAACTATGAATGATACTAGAAAAAACTTAAAAAAAAAGTGTAAAATTATATATTATATTCCATTGTTTTATTCATTTCATTTTAATATACTGTGTACCTCCCATAAACTGATGTGAATTAATTTGGAAAATCATTTAGAATATTTACAGGTATACTTTCTCGAATAATTAAATGGTCATCAATAAAATTTCAAAACGTATTCGATACACTTTGTTGTGAGATTTCAACTAGTTTACAAAATCACAACATGTGACTTCAGGCGAGTTCAACTCCGTTGCCGTTATTAGAAAAATCGAGTCAAGAAAGTTTTTCATACGAAGGTGATTAATGTAAACTTACAAAAATGTATTGTAGTCATGATGAATTTTTACACAACACTGTCCTTGACATCTTGCAGATACTTGGTAGCAGAGCTTTTTTTGATTAACATGCCATTGATAAATTTTCTAAGTTTGGTTAAAAGAATTCCATAAATTCTTCCCTTTCTTTTTTCATTTTGTAAACCTAGTACATAAAAATAAAACTCGATATGACTTGGTTATCTATCACTTTCCAATCACCGTCAGTTGGACACCAGTTCAACTGATGAAGCTACCATGTAGTGAAATGTGTCTTGATTAAATTTATTTAAGTGGAAATTGTATATTATTACCATGCTTTGTGTTTCCATCAAGTAACAGAATCAGTGTATCCATAAGTTGACCATTTCAGAAAGAATGTCAAACATTACTTATAGTGCCTAATGTTATTTCAGTTCAACTTTCTATGATGAACCTTTATTTAACATATTTACGTCTATATTTTTTATTGTAAATGTATTCATCATTTTTCATAATTGTAGACCACTTTGTAAATAAGATGATAACTTTGGACAAAAAAAGTATTATTATTTTTCATGTAAAGTTCTGTATTGTTTTATTTTGTTTGTACTTTACTATGATATAACACATATATTCAGTATACCAAAGTGTGATATGAATTAATAAATGGATATAGTGAAACATGTTGTACTTTTGTAAACATTCTAAGAAAATTCTCACAATCAAGCCTATTAACACTTTCATCAAGTATCATCTGTTTTCATGACATAACACAATATACAAAAAAAGCCCTATATGTTGAGAGTCAATCCAATCGAAACTGATGCAAGACTAAGCGCAAATATAAAACAGAGTTGCACAAAGTATACCCCTCAAGTTGATCATCAGTACTCTGCAAAACGAGTAAGGCTCATTTAGACACTCACAGATATGGTACGACTTAAACTTACTTTTAATAAGGGCTAAACTAAAGCTAAAAGATTAGTTCGACATTGGTCGTCACACTAGTCACTTGAAAGTGGCAGCACTGCTACGACCACACGGCAGTAGTACCAGCTGCTGATCTGTCTCGCTGTACTGCAGTCATTTTGAACGGATGTTTTTCTTCTTCTTTCTCTTGAAGAAGCCACAGCACTTGGTCTCGTCCACCATTTCGACTTCGTGCGGCTGTGTGATGGGAGTATTGCTGTGTCCGGCAGTGGGATCGTCCGTATTCAGTTCTCCATTGGTTGAGCTAACTACTTGGACGGACCCGTGCCGGTCGGCCGGGGTCAGGTTGCCCAAAGTGCTTTGCTTCGAAGCCTCAGGCCAGACATTTGTTTTGTTCTTGGCTATTGCATGTCGATCCCTGTTCGGCGAGACGATCACCTCGTGAGCATTCGTTTGGAGAGATCCTACGGGAGTAGTCATCGTCTTACCCGACCAGTCAAACTCTCCGTCATCAATGTAATTTTTCTTGTTGAACAGAGAAATGAAAAGGTTTCTCAAATATTCATAGTCGGGGGTTTCGAAAAAGTCCAGTCTTCTAACATATCTCAAGTATGTCGTCATCTCCTCAGGGTGGCCTTCGCAAAGAGTGTCTATGGGAGTAGCCCGTTTTGTATCCCCGATTTTTTGGTAGCGCTCCTTCAAGGTGTCCGCTTTCAGCCCTTGCCAGGGCAAGGAACCTCTGAGAAAGTACATGAACATGTGGCCTAGTGCCTCGAGATCATCTCTTCTAGATTGTTCTTTGCCTAAGTGTGTGTTTATTGACATATACCGAGCAGTGCCAGTCAATGATTTGTGTTCTCTATAAGGAATATGCTTATTAGTTTCAAGTTCGATATATTCCTTGGCTAGCCCAAAGTCAATAATGTGGATGATTTTCTCTCTTTTAGTGCTGCTACGACCAATAAGAAAGTTCTCGGGCTTAACATCTCTGTAAATAAGGTGCCTAGAATGAACATATTCTATACGGTGTAATAGTTGTATTGCGATCATCAGGACAGTCTTGAGCGAGAATTTTCGATCACAAATGTCAAATAAGTCTTCCAAGCTTGGCCCCAACAACTCCATGACTAATGCGTTATACTTTCCACAAGGCCCGAAATAATATACATCAGGTACCCCTTCGTGACTGCCCAGCAGTTTGTAGAATCTATACTCCAAATGCAACTGGGGTGCTTTTGACTTCATGGGCTCCATTTTTATGGCGACATGTTCGTTATTGTACAAGTTTTTCCCTAGCCGTAGTTCACCAAAATTACCACAGCCAATTTTCTTACCTACACGAAAGTTTGGGCCTACCATTAAAACCCCAGAACTGGAATTCACGCTGTGCCGGGTGTTGTGACTATCGGTTGCACCGTGGCGTTTAGAATTTTTTTGTTTCTGGTCTGCTTTGTCCATCGTGATATTCTTCAAGCAAGAAGTACTACTATGTGTGTTCTATGCGACAAAGTACTTGGGAAAATGTTCGAGGAGCAGTTTTTTTGCCATAAAATAACATTTACATCACATTTTGTATTATCACAGTTATTTCAACAATGAAAATTTTGGTAAACTATAATAGTTTGAGAAGAGGTTAACATTTGGAAAAAAGATGAAAACTCCAAAAAATATTCTTGTAAGGAAAGATACTTGGTTGGTTTATCTGAAAAGAAAAGATAAACTTCATTTTACAGTGATTGTGAAACATTGAAGGATCATTATTGTATTCTCCTGATAACTAGAGTATCATAATACAATGTAAGTGATAAGAGAGATAACATAATTGAATAGATATCAATCAAAGATAGGCTGATAGAAAATGGGCTCAAAAACAAAACCACACATATGTAAGGCTGAAGTTCATGGGAGGCATACAAATGTTTTGAATGGTTTCATGCATAGTATTTCAAGTTGAGAATTTACTTATAATTACTGGATTGAAGTTAGTGGCCTTTATCATGACAATGTTATTCTCCCTTTCACTTAATATTTCTTTGTTGGTGAAAAGATCATTGTGACTATTTCAAGTTTCCTATACATACCTTATTTACATTCTCTAAATAAAAGGTGCCCAAGCAAAGCGCAGTCAACACTTATGTACCTAAAACAAAGAATTCTTAAATAGAAAAAATCAACAGAACTCAAAATTATTTAACGAACATCGAAGGTATAAGGTATAAGTAGCACTCACCTAAAAATTGTTCAGTTTAAGGTCTCAGTAATCCTAGTTCCTAAGATAAAAATTGACATCCATCTATTATTTGCGGAACCTGGAGAAAATCATGGGTAAAAATCGGCATCGTTCTTTATTGAAATTAAATTACCTAGCACTAAAATTCTCCTAAAGTAACACAAAAAGCACAGCAGTTTAAAATATTTTCATATTGCAAGCTTTGTTTTGTAACACTAAAATCTATGACACCACCTTATCCGTATAACCTAGAAATAATGACATTTTTTCAAGACAGAAACAGAAACGTCAGGATCAAACTTGTTTAGAAAGGAGCGTTCAAAATTCAGCTGATCCAGCACATTGACCTGCAGCTGCTAGTGACAGCGACAACTGACATCAGAGTGATTTTTTAAAGGTGCGTTTTCATGTGTTACGTGAGTTGTGGCAATATGATTGTTATTTGTTATTTCGCCCACATATTGTTACAAAAATATCATCATAAGAAAAAAAATACATGTATTTGTGGTTGAAGATGGATGGAAATATCTCGACATATGGAAAATGATTTTATTGTCCATACAACATTATATATAGAACTATGAGCAAACGTATAGCCAAGGGAATTGTTTTGGAGATCAGGATAGCTATCCCATAAACTATAATTATTAATACTTATGTTGATATAAAAAAAAGTCTTATCAAAATATGACACGTTATTTCCAATTTTTGGCCGCATCTCTGACCATATGACTATATAATTCATATCTAATTCAGATAAGAATAATATTTATGGAATCGGGTACCTACAACAAACATTTTACTCCGAATGATTACGAGTTGGCAATGGAAGATATTTGAGAAGAAAAATAATTATATAAAAAAGGTATTTAATGAAATATGAAAAATAAGATGAGTTGAAAAAAAACTTTACTATAAAGTCAGACAAAAATGAATAATGAGTATGGAATTTTAAGACCAGCTGTGACTTTCTAGGTTACAATACTTGTCACAGTACCGCCCATAACCTCAAGAACAACGAGACCTCTTTACGCTTCTCATCGTTGGCTTGAGGCAAGAATTTTTGTGGTTGCCTTCATTAACTGGCTTTAAAAGGATAACTTTGGGAAGATCTAGATAATGTCGCAGAATGCAGTGGCCGTTGGTTTCATATTGAAATACACATTTTTGCACAATTCTCATTTGTAACATTTTTTTTTACTTCTTTTCGTCGCCATTTCAAACATATCCTGCATATATACCAAATTAGGCCATTTATACATTGAACTGCAGTAACTTTAGTTATAAATTAAAGTGGTAAAAAACATAGAAAGTTTCAATTCTCTTTTCTTCATTATGCTTTCCTACAACGTGGTAACGGCTATATCCATCAATTTATTGAAATAATAGTTTCTTTACTAACCTACCTGTCGACAAATTCAAAACACATCCACTTAGAAAATAGAAATAAATCACATGAAGGGCAAATTTCTAAATTTGCCTAAAGAAGTACGGAAGCGCAGACGGGTCACATCTTGTGTATTAATAATTGCATATAGAACAGGTAATACGTTGGATGAGTTACTTGAAAATAAAGATAAAACATCCAAATTCGAGAAATCAGATTATTGTGGGTTCATTTAGAAATTTTGTTGTTATTTCCTGTGTATATATTACAAAATGTCATGAATATTATTATCACTATATTCAAATATAAAGTAATACATATTATGAATTTATGAAACAACAACAACAACAAAAATTAATTGGCGCTCTAGGACGACTTGATTGATTTCAGTGGCGCATTTGCTTTTTCAGCTGCAGGAAAACCCGGAAAAACCTGAAGCACAACACATTATCCGTGCGTTCCGCTAAGCGCTTACAACGATCAAAAAGCTCAAATAACTTAGGGCAGGTGTCTTAAGGCGAAACACGTGTTTACCAGGGATGATGGCAATTCTATGTGAGTACAATTT
>WOGJ01115586.1:0-10465 GCA_015342185.1 Leptinotarsa juncta | reverse complement strand
ACATTCTCGCCTGTTTCAGAGGTACTACACGACAGTTGAGACAATTTATGATATTCATGAATAATCTTAATAGCAACATTCAGTTCACACTCAAAACACAGATACAGAAACAGATAAATTTCTTAGACCCGACGATTATACACAATAAGAATGAATTTGAGTTCAATGTTTTCTGAAAATCTAGCTATACAGACATTACTATCCCAAGTGATTCTTGCCATCCACACAGTCATAAATTAGCAGCTTACAATTCAACGTTGCACAGAGCATTCTCACTGCCTTTGTCTGCTAATAATCTAGCTAGAGAAATTGAAATAATTACACAGATAAGCCATAATAATGGTTTCAACGCAGATACAATCCAGAATTTAGTCAGGAAATCAAGCCGGAAATTCACTTACAGATTAATATACCCCCAGATCAAACAATCAGAAGTCAAGACTTGTTTACTTTATGGTAATTCATTTATGGTAATAAAAGTGGGAAAAAACACAGAAAGTTTCAATTCCCTTCAATATGATTTCCTGGCTATATCTATCAATTAAATCATCAACAAATTGGTGAAAGTTGCTTTTGATATATTTTGAAAGCACAGGTATCTGTCAATTTTATCACAAATGCCTTTCGAATTTATTTACGAAATCAATGTCGAAGGGAATAATTTCCAGTTCCTTTATTTTTCACCATATATTCCATTGGGTCCAATTTGACCATCAACGCAATTGAGTGAATGCAACCCACTTCACCTATTAATTCTTTCGTAAGAAAGAATGCCGACCTGAGCCCTTTGTATTTCCGGTACGCCACTTAGACACCCTTCCAGCCCCCCTGGAGACGGAGAAACGAAACAAACCAAGTAGTATATTCCGTTTGGAGCAACTTCTGTCGAAACATCGGTCAATGGATCCCTATGGCGTGCAAAAATCGTCAAGGGATTCGGCGTTTCGCCCCTTTGTTCCCGACGAAAACTTCATTTATGCTCTCCCTTCGCGAACGCCGTCTTTCATAAAGAAACAAGAGGAACATTTATTTATCATGTTATATATGTGAAGGTTATAACGCAACGTTTCATTTCGGGGCGGCAAAACGAAAAAAATTCACGTAAACGTAAACTATTTATAAAAGAATACAGGATGGGAAGGGAATTTGTTGGAGAAACTCTGACATGACGGCTAGTAAATAAGGTGATTTGGGTTTCTCACTCTGCCCGGATGATGGCTTTGAGCAGGGCATATGATGCGTGGAGTCATAAAGACAATGGGGAATTTTTTATATAGATCTTTTTAGGAACTTCCATTTTTCACATCTGAAGAAATAAAAAAAATATGCAGGAGTAGGAAGAGCAAATTGGTCCAGTTTTGAACGCTGATATTCCGGAAGATCTAAAAACCATTCAATCCATCAGCGTATTCAAAAAGAAATTGAAGAAAGGGTTGCTCAATTCTTCTAGGAAAATGTTTATTTCTTCCTTGTAAAATCTTTCCTATCATGTCGTTCCAGATTTTTTCAGGTCTTCCTCTTCTTTTCTTGTTTTGTGTTTTCGTTTCATAGATTTGTTTATCAGGTCTATTGTTTGGCATTCTCTGTATGTGTCCCCACCATCCTAATTGTTTTTGCTCTATAAATGAAATAATGTCTTCTATGTCTAGTTCTTCTCTTATTCGTGTATTTCTTATCTTATCTCTCCTTGTCACTTCTATAATTCTCCTCAGGTATTTCATTTCTGTTGCTTGTATTCTACTTTTAATTTTTTTTGTTAATATCCAAGATTCACATCCATATGTTAATACTGGCCTATATATTGTTTTGAATATTTTTAGTTTTGTCTGTCTTGAAATTTCTCTTTTATTGATGAAGTTCTTATTCATTGTATAGTACAGTTTTATGGTTTTCTCGATTCTGTTGTTAATTTCTGCTTCTTGTCTTCCTTTTTCGTCTATTGTTACGCCTAGATATTTGAAATCTTTTACTTGTTCTATTTTTTTATCATCTATCATTATATTTATTTCTTCGCCTCCTATGGTCATCACCTTGGTTTTATCTTTGTTTATTCTCATTTGTTTTCTCTTCAGTGTTTCATTCCATATTTTTATATTATGTTGTAATCGTTCTTCATTTTCAGCTATCAGTATTATGTCATCGGCAAATGCTCCCTCAGCTATCTCTACTCTTTGCATATTTTTGTATCCAATGCACATTTTTTTGCTATTTCTATCACATTCCTTGATGACGTCGTCCATGAAAATGTTAAAAAGCATTGGGCTCAATGATCCGCCCTGTCTCAAACCCACTTTTGTTTTGAAACCTTCTGATTTCATGTTGTTCTTGATAACATAATTTCTATTATTTCTATACATGTTTTTAATTATATTTATGGTTTTTTCGTTGATATTTCTATTTTTCAGACTCTCCCATAATTCTGTTCTTGGTACCTTGTCAAAAGCTTTTTCTAGGTATATGAATGCCAAATCAAATGTTAATTATAAAACATTTAAATATTAACATATTTCACATATAGTAAGAGGGCATACTTGAAGACTGGCTGCATATTAATTTATCCTGTATATTAAATTATCTAAAAGAACAATTCCTTCAGGACAGTCTCAACTCACCTACACTCTATAGGTTAATGGACTTAAACCTGTCAGAAAACAACTAGTCCTCTGGCTAATACCATGAGGAGCGTTGGTTCATTTCCAATAGGGGTCAATGCATTATTTTTCACAGAAGTAATTCCTGCATATGCTGTTGGCGATACAACTATTGGAATCGATTTTCAATTATTGGAACACACTTGCAGACCGGTTTCGGGATATTTGGCCACTCGTTAGCGCAAGGTAGTGTCCATCATAAACATGATATCAATGATTTCCCATTATTAAAAATCTTCCTTCCAGAGTGTCATTCCTCCCATCTGCCCGTGAACCAGCAGTTACTTAATATTTATATGATTGTAAAATTTACAAATAGTGTAACCGTTCAAAGACAAATGAATAAATTATTGAACTTCCCGTTTCTAATGCATCCAAATTATAAGATCCCAATCAAACCAATCAATAATCCGGTTTATAACAGAAAAAAACATATATAGTTGGAACAAGGAAAAAATACACATACATCATCAATAAGTTATGCTAAAATACATCTTTATATAGCACGCTTTTTTCTTCAAGAGAAAAAGAAAACAGTTAAGATAATTATTGACCCAAACTTCCTTGTGATACCCCATGTTATTTTTTAGTGATTTCAAAAATAAAAGCATTTCTTTACTAAAAGGCGAGGTTGTTTGTTTCAGAAGTCACGTCCCTTCATTTTCAGTACTTTAACCACCTTATACCAGACATACGATCTGCTGACAAATGTACATTCTTTCTTTGTCCCAACTATATGTAACTTCTTGATTATTAAAATAAAAAATAACATTTGCAACCATTCCAAATATGGTTACATATTTTGTTATTATAACCAATTGAATATTAAATTTGTTACACTTGCACTGGTGCTAATAAAGTTTGATATTATTAGAGAATGATTACAAACTTTTTAAAAGAAAAACGCTCTTAGCAGACTAATTCATCATTTACAATCATAACACTGCTTACTTTTCTGTAAAAACTATATCAACGTTAAGCAGAAAAACTGTTAATGAACAGGTTGAAAAAAAAACAATTAAATAAAATGTGGAAGTGATGTCAGCAAATTTCAATTATATGAATTTATAATATATTTTTCATCATATCCTAATGAAAAAACAAAGAAATTGGATGAAATGAAATTGTGAATCTTGAACAATTTTATGAAATATTCTATAAATCAAAAGATAAGCGTTCCATATTGGTAGGTTTTCATTAAGGATATCGTTTACTTCATAATACCAAGTAATCACAAAATATGAACTTGCTCGTTTGCTTTATTTTATTTTAAAATTTTCGTTTATTTACAAGTTTTATTATAGAAATTTTAATGGAAACATGGACTTCTAATGAAACGTACTACCTGTCACGACAAATAGTCAAGGAAAACCAAATTCATCACATTGAACTGAAATCATATTCCAAAAAAATATTCAAATTATGTTAATGTCGTAACTGCCAAATAAATAAGTATTTTGTTGTTTTTTAATTTAACTCAGAAAATAACTGAATCATCACCTTTTAGTTTATGCACAATTTCTGGAAAGTATTGCTTATTGTAAATCAAACTTTCTGTATATTTCAAATAAACCTTTCAATTACCTTTACTACTTGGGCCTGTCCTAGTCTGGCAGCCACATGTAGGGCAGCTTGACCATGTGTATCATGCACATCAAACAAAGGTTCAGGACTCTGCTCACTGGAAGTACTTGCTAATGACATCTGGCAGGCAGAAATGTACATTGTTATGAAAACTATCCACAAAAAAAGGTATATGCACAAGTTTGCAAAGTATTTATAGAACATTAAGATATGCAGATAAATGTTATAAAGTGTTTCAATATATCAACACTAGATGAAATGACACATAAAATTCCTGTAACTGCTAATAAAATTGACTGAGTGATGGATGTTCATTCATGGAATTTATTAGCTGTAAATATTTGTACAGGTATTAATTCTTCATAAAGAGGCACCTTTCCTTCTATCCATTGAGAAAAGTCTTTGCTGAGATGAATAATGAAGAATGAATTGGATATTTGAGAGAAACAAATGAAAGCAAGAAATTATTTAAGTGTCTAAGTTTGAACAAGGCTATTATTGTTATATATCAATTAGTAGTACACTACAACTTCATTCAATCACAATTGATGTGAATGAACAATTATTACATCTCACAGATATTCTCAAGAAGAAATTAACTGCAAAATCTATTAATTTATTGCTGATGATAAATTAAAACAATATACCTGATACTTGACTCATTTTATTTTAGAACTATCAATCAAGAAGAGTGAAACAATTTAAATCATGACACAATATTGACTTTCTTGTCACAATGTTTACCTTTTACACTTTGATCATGAGGATAGCAAAAAAGAAAACTGAGGCAGTAGTTCAGTGAAACTTGCAGCCTTAACTGGGAGATTATGTGCACTAAGCATGAAAATGTTTTGGAGCACTCTTTTGATTAGATGAAAACAAAAATATACATAAAATTGCGGTAACAGAAAGCTTCACCTCATTAGGCAATATTATTAGTTAATGAAATCATATGTGAAGTATTCAAAATATTAAAAACAAGGTATTATTTTTAGCAGCATTATTTTTGGGAAACTGCACCAAGATACAAAAATTTAAGAAATGAAAATCGAAAATTTACAAAGTCAATATATCTTTAGCAACCATCATTTTAATTGAGAAACTCCATCAGCCTCTGAATAATTGGCGATGAAGAGCAATTAAATTTCAGTACTATAAGGCTTATAACGTTTTTGAGTAAATTGAATTTCAATATTGAAATTCATGCCATTATCTTGAAATTTCTTGGTTGTTTGATGGAAATCTCAATTTTGTAATCAACAAAACTAGAATTATTATTGAAATTGAGAAAAAAATGTATTTACCTGACTCTCATAATCACACCCATCTGAATCGATTTGTTCTACGGCACCTGCTTCTAAAAGAAGTTTGAGAACCTTTTGATCAGTTGGCAAAAAGGCCCCAAAATTAACTCCTGCCATTTCATTGCCTTCAAGCAGGCACTCTTCCACATTACAGCCACTATTGATCAGCCACAAAACTGTTAAAGTATGAACATCCAGAATTGTGTCATTGGTAGGGTCTTGGATTGTAGCACAATTTGAAGAGTTCAGGTCATTCTGTAAAGCATTGTTTTCCATACTTTGGGCCATATCCAGACCTTTTATTGGTTTCCCCTTTTTGTTTTTGTTTATTTCGGCATAAATAGGATTTCTTTCTGAGACTGGACTTTTGATATTGATGTTTTCAACTTTTGCCTCTACTCTTGGTAAACCTATATCAATATTGTATGGGCAATCATCCAAGTTATTTTGGCTATTTTCTGTATCTACAAAACTGGTCTCCAAATTTTCCATTTCCAAACTGAGTTCTTTTTCATAGTTTCTAGTGAGCTCTTGTAATGCTTTCAGATCTGAATATATTTCAGTAGAAGTTTTTTCCAAGCTATTCTCACCTTGGGATAAACAATTATTTCTTTCCTGTGATAACTTGCACATTAATGTGGGGCATTTCTGTGAAGGTTTATCATTTAAATATTGCTCCATTCTTGTCAAGTGAAATGCGTAATCATAAATCTCTTGATTGTTCAACAGCTTCGCATGCAAGGTATAGTACATTGCCAAAATACAATGACCGTGGAATATATTGCATAAATACTTTTGTGTACAGTGCTTTATGTCCAACAGCCATTCAGCAAATGAGTGATGAAATAATCTTATTGCTCCACCTTTAGAAATAACTACTACTCTCCTCATCAAATGAAATCTCTTTTTGAAATCCTCAGTTGTCATTTTAGGATTATATACTTTTATTATATCAAAGAGGAGTGCCTCATTTAGAGCACATTTTGCTGCCAAAATTACGTTCAAAAGCGGTTGTACTTTGGCAAATTGTCTACGGTTGAATAACCTCTGACATAACCACAAATACAATCCATTAAGAGTTCCTGGAATTTCTCTTACTTCCCGAAGCACAATGAAATTATCCGAAACTCCATCTAACACTTTCTCTAAATATAAAAAACACCCGTTACTTTTAATATGTAGCTGATTCAACATTTCAGCAGTATCTCTACTTATATGCTGCCTTAAGCTATTTTCCTGGTCTAACCTAGCAAGAATATATTGCTGAACATCACGCACAACTTGAGATTTGCGTAAATCATCCAAACTCAATTTTCTAAAACCTGTGAACATTTTTGCAATGCTCTTAGACTGTTTTTTGGCTGTACACACCAATAATAACCATTGCGGAAACAGATGATGATGATTGGCTAGTAATTCAGCGATTGTTTTACTCTGTGAACTTCTTTCTCTTGGCTTAGACCTTGTGAGAGTAGAATTGGAATACACAAATGAATGTTCATCGATAGAGTCTATCAAAATGAAAAGTGAAGTCTTTGGAGGGTCGATTTCAAGTAGAGGAAATAACAAAGCCCTCTTAAGGCAGTCGTCTGGATTCATTTCAATATTTTTGGCTCTGAGAGCAATCTGTATTTCAGGATCAGACTTTAGTTTCTCCAAATAGGCATCTGCAATAACTGTACGAGGATTTACAGGTAAACTTGGTATTGGTGGAGTTTCAGCTGACTTTTTAGATTCAAGAGTGGGAGATAGTAAATTATCAGAATAAATATTGCTGTACAAACTTTCTTGAGTTAAATGACTATTTTCTGAAAGGCTCTGTTCGTAGGGAACATTTTTATTTACTTTAGGGCTTAGGGATTTACTGGCCTCCTCGGTTTTTTGAGACTCCTGAGCCATTCGTCTTCTAATACTACGCTCCTTATGACTTTCAGTGGAATGATTTAAGATCTGTGTTACCAACGATCTCACAAACTCACTCAAAGATAAACTTTTCTCATTATGACCTTGTAAAAAATGGTAACAGAGCAACCGTCTATTCAATGCCCTTTGCTGCCGGCCGGCAGGTCCTTGTGAGGGCCAACAAAGCTCTGAACAAAAGGTGGTTTTTCCACATCCTGAGCCTCCTAGCAGTAGAGCACCACATGTTTTTGAAACAGGTCTTTGATCTAGACAATGTGCCAATTTTTGAAAGGCCCATTCTCTACAATAAAACTTTTTCTTGTCTTCTTGGCCTGCCATATTCAGCAAT
Organism: Leptinotarsa juncta; assembly: GCA_015342185.1. NCBI lineage: Eukaryota > Metazoa > Arthropoda > Insecta > Coleoptera > Chrysomelidae > Leptinotarsa > Leptinotarsa juncta. The sequence goes on along the minus strand of WOGJ01115586.1, from coordinate 2,675 downwards.
TATTCAAAAATAATAATAAATGTTACTATCTTTATTTGTCTTCCTTAGGACGTTGAATTTTGTATTTCATACAGTCTCAAAAGTTTCTCTTACGTATCTCATGGAAAATACAGGAGTTTCTTCAAAAAACTACATTTTCATTAAAACTTTTTCACCTACTATCAGAAAGCATATCCATTTTTATGATTAGATTCATATTATCTTGGATTTTTGACATGTTTTCTTACTGAATTTATTTCATGAGAAGTTTGAATCTGAAAGCAAAGGTGGAAGGAATTAACTAACACCCAAAATTTGTGATCCTAGTTGAATGAAATGGGCACATTCTGCCAATAAATTCAATCTCAATGACATAATTTGCTAATTCAGTTTTTTAGGGTCAATATTGTAACTAACATTCAAAAAATAAATACATTCATTGGCCAATCTTTTATCATACTTCTGAAACTTGAAGTTGTAAATATACTGCTCTACCACAAAAGAACAATATCAATGCAAAGAATAATATTAAAATGTAAATAAGGTTCATTGTAGCAGCAAACATCAAAATGTTATTCACACAAATCAAAACCCCATATAGGATCATTTAATTTTGTCAAATGAATTTTCATGATTTTAGGAAGGAAATTGATGTGAGGAAAACAATATTCATAATTTCATTCATTTATCATAAATACAAATCTAAAAATAAGTTCTTGTTTGTAGTAGGTGCTACATAACACCCACATCATCCTATCCTAAAATAAATCAAATACTTTCTTGATATCTTACCTTATATACATTCAAATGGGTCACTTAAACACGAAAAACATCAATAAATCACAGTATTTTCGGGGAAATAAGTTTATGGTTTTATTTTAAAATGTCTCACTTCACTTTCTTGGTTATGACAAATTTTCACTGAATTTTCACTGTCAGATTAGTTCTTAAAATTAGAGCGCTAGATGACGCTTTAGTTAATGACGCCTCCTTTTCCGGGAGATTTGAAAGGTTACAAAATGTCAAAATTTCATTTCAAAATTTGTGAGTAATTTAATCCCGGATATTCAAATGCACCAAATCATAGTGAATTGATAATGTATTAGTGAATATGACGTGTGCTCGATGTGGCTCTGGAGTTTATGAAGCAGAAGATCAAATAACATTGAATAAAATTTGGCATAAATGCTGCTTTTCTTGCCGTAAGTCTCTTTAATAGAAACATTCATTCATAAACTTACTTTTTGAATTGTTGTCCCACTTTTCCATGGAGAGATAAACGACTTCTTGTCTTTCCATTCGTTTTAGAAAAATATTATTTCTTTTTAAAAAATGTGAAAGAGCAAAACTGCTGGCGACTCCTATTAATCTTTTGAAATTTGTTCACTTATTACCGAACTTATTAGCAGAAACGGAAACTTTACATCACGTCGTCGATAGATTTTATTTTACTTTCATAGATGACGCTGTACATCAAAATAAAATTCATCTGTGGATCTAGCCCTGAAACTTTGTTGGAAGTTTGTTATGGGTTGATCTGGTTGATAATGTGGTTCTCATCATGATCACAGATACTTTTGGTGGAATATTATAACATACGTACTCTAGATTTATTTGTATGTCCCTTCTGAGACAAATCGTCCAAGAATGGACGGTTTATGAGTTCAACCCCCTTTAATCCCTATATGATATGATTCGAAATTTCGTTTTTTCCAAGGTCTATATCCAAAGTGCTCCAAATTTAATCAATTAAATTATGTGCCAAATCATCATTTTTTAAATTTTACTATGCAAATGACTTAAATGTATAAGAATTTGATAATCTTACGGTCTCTGGATTTTATCGGAATACCAACATATTTATGTAAAAGCTATTTTGGCTGTGGTCTGCAGATTTTTAGGCCTGACGTTTCGTCTACTACTGCGGTATACATTATCAAAGAGACGATGTGGTAACGGTCACAGTGCCCGAGTTTGTGCTCGAGTTGTTGTTTCCATCGTTCCGAACATTGTAACTACGATGCTGGTATTTGACTCTGGTTTTTTATTATTATTAGTGGGCGTGGATTGTTTCTCTTAATTGGATTACCTGATCTTGTTAGTGCACCTATAAGGCATGTAACCATATCTTATTAATATGCATTGCCTCTTTTTTTATCCTTGTGTTTTTGAATTTCTATTGCCTCTATATATACTTTCGGATAATAATGTTGAGTTTTATTGAGTATCAATGTATCTTCGAATTAAATAACGTGAGTGCTTTTTTGTTGAGACCATGTTCCGATAAAGCTAATTTGTCGGTTTGTCCGAGTCGACCCTTTACATAATTAGGTCCCCAGCGGGGCAGGCACAAAGTATATGCTCTGCTGGTGACCTGTAAGAAGGCCTGTTCATCCCTTCTGTAGTCCAACAACTGTTGGGTATCAAACTTCGAAGGGTGAATAAACACCTTAGGGTGAGCCAATTCTGGAAGATTCTGCCAGATGTTCAATGTTTGTTTGGTAAATAAAGCCTACAGTGATGCGCATGAGAGGTTCTGGTCCGATGAAGCTGCTTGCAGCACCCTCCTTTGCAAGGGAGTCAGCAGCCTCATTGACTTTCAGGAATCTAGACCAGAGACAATCTGTTAAGTCTTCCTATCGAGGAGAGTCGTTTTTAGCAATTTGCTACCAATTTAGACGTTGCTCGAAGCCAAG
>WOGJ01115459.1:2840-13036 GCA_015342185.1 Leptinotarsa juncta | reverse complement strand
AAAGTAGCTGTTTCAGGAGGACTTTCTATCAGTTTGTGTCTGAAAGTTACTTCTTTGTATGATCTACACATCCATGTATATATTTGCTTCCTTCCTTCCTTTGGAAGAGTCCCTCATCCTTCTTTTTTGTATCAAGATGGAGTAGTAGAAAGCCAAAAACTTTCCCAAAAATTAATCACTCCTAAAAAATATAACCTCTTCAATTCACATTGAGCAAATTCTGTCAATGGGGATTTATGTTGATTTACATGAAACGTAGTTTGTCGCTGACGAATACCTGGCAGCGGAACATAAAAACAGATTTGACTGACGAGAAAAATGCTATCTACATGGCCATTCAAAATTTTTCCTGAGAAAAGTATACTCTTTATAACTTTTCTGTTCTCCACTATTCTATGTGAAATTCATCTCTGATCGGTCCATACGATATGAAACCTGGCGAATGTTCGTATTTTTTAAAATAAAAATATTTCAAAAATTTATTTTGTATTGTTTCTAGAAGCTGCTTTGATTTTTTTTTGGTTAGATTCTTATATAATACTTGCATATTTTAGTTTACTTGTTTGTTTTTTCTTCATTTTTATAGATTGGGGGATCCTAGTCCCCTTAAATTTTTCTGTAAATTTACCATTCTTCAATGATTTATTGAATATTACTAATAAAGGATATGTCAGGGAGTCTTTACAAGCCTTGAATATATAACATGGTCCGGATGACCTTTTTGGTTTTAATTTCGGAAAAGCTTACTCTAAGTCATGTATCTCTTATATTGAATAATTGCAAGGCCGTATCCAGAAAACAATTTCGGGGGGGGGAGGTTGGTGGGGACGGAACAGTAGAAAAACAAAATATAAAAATAGCGAAAGAAAGAAAATGGTGTTACATGAATATATATATTTTAGAAAACCATTACAGAATTATCAACATCTTTTTACAAAAACTTATTTAGTTTTCTAGCTCTCTTTGCAGTAACGCCAAACCGTTTAGTCGTTCCTGGCTTGTGGAGTTTCTTAAATAAGTTGTGCGGCGTTTCAGAGAAGAGAAACTCCTTTCAGGGGTACATGTGGGAACAGGTAGTGTCGCCAAGATTTTAAAAGTTTTTACGCACAGTGCCGTAAGCTTTTTCATTCTGTTTTGGAGTTTTTTCAATATTCTCTATCGGGCACTTGGTTCGTCTTGCCAAGGAATTGATAAAATTTCTAACGGATTTTATAATTAGAATAGTATCTGTATATATATATGTAGAGTAGGGAGGGTGAGTGTAGGCCCACAGCACTTAGGCCACATGTGACCCATTATACATCCTTCCGAGGAGTTGTCCTTCTAGGTCATCATCCATCCTGTCATTTCCAGGAAGGTGGACAGGTCACTAGGAGACATCTCCTTTATATCAGCAGGTGCAGGCCAAGACTCTCCGAACACACACTCTCTTATTGACGATAACTCCGGACTCTCACAAAGGACATGCCTGACAGTTTCATCTTCATCCTACATAGAGGTGTGTTCACTAGCCCCATATTATGGAGGTGTTTTCTTAGTTGACAGTGGCCAGTCAGAATTCCTACTGTTAAGCGTAAATTTTTTCTGGTAATCGCCAGATATATTTTCCCAGGGTGATCCTGGCAAGATTGCATCCTTTGATTCCATCCCATCTCTTTAGGGATTGAGTATGGGTGTAACGTTTGGCTAGTTCTGCAATTGTCATTCCTACTTCGAGGTTTACACCAGCTGTGCGCAATCATAACATGGCCATTAGCGCAACCTCCTTAACGTTCAGGTCCAGATTTGACAGACCAGTAATTAATTCCATTGCCGCGGTTGGTGTTGTTCTCATGGCTCCTGTAATGTTCAAACAAGCCAATCGTTGAATTTGATATAATTTTTGGATGGCCGTTACTTGTAGAACTTTCGGGGGATCAATCCCCCTTGGTCCCCTCCTCTGGCTACGGCCTTGAATAATTGCATTGTATAATTTGTTTTGATGGTTTCGTAGACGACACCTTTGTAAGCATTGTAGCCGGGAAATATCTTTGATGATTACGAATTTTATCCGAGAATTATCTAAGATTAATAAGAGTTTTTCTCGTATTTAATCTATATGCCTTTGGCAATGTCATAGCTTTAATATATAAACATTTGTGTTGTAATCCCAAGCTCATTTTGTGGTCAGCTTTCTGTTTAATAAAATATATAGTAGTACGAGAATAACTTTTATTTGTGTTGAGTTCAATAGTCAGCCATTCAAAGTGTGTTTTACTGATTACTGGTGTTTCTGCTAGAAGCACATCGTAATTTTCATGTGAATTGATTTCGCATCTTTCCACCCCCAGTAGACGAGAGGCCTAGTCCTGTACCAAAATTAAGATCTCTGCTTTCAAAAATGACTAAACTACAGGGGTGCCTTTATGGATTATGGTTTCAAAGCAGAAGTCGACATTTTGGATTCTGTTTTGAAGCTATTTTTAAGAACCACTTGAAACTGAAGTTGTATAACTCGATGTTGTTTGTATCAAGTTCAGACTGTTTTTTATGGATTTTCGAGATTTCAATGTGATTATTATTGAACACGTTAACTATGGATATAATATGAGAAAGATTCATAAAACTCTGATTTCCCCCACAAAAAAATGACTTGTTGAATAGAAAACTACCGTATTGTACACATTCTTCCAATAATCTGTTTTTCCATACAAATGACAATCTCAAAAGTCGAAACTAGTGCGAGCCAAGGACTAACGAGGTCTTAACTTTTGAAGTTTGATTCCTAACACAGGATGGACGATAGTAAGTGAAAAATAGATCGTCCGGCCTCGCGGCTTGAACCACCGGTTCACACAGTGATCGATTGAGCGAGTGGAGCAAAGTATCCACTGTAACCTGACGGGCTGCCGCCCTACCGATACTGTTGTTAATTTTCCATAACTTTTTCTTTGAAATGAATTTACAGCTCAACTGTAGATAACAATTTTCACTAACATAAAGAAAACAACAAATAAAATGTATCAAGTATTAATAAACAGAACAAATACAGTACAAAAATAACGTTCATCAGCCTTAGCGATATAAAAACAAAAGTTTATATAACTAAAAAAAAAGATATTATGAAAATACAAAGTTCAATTGTAGACACCTTTCTTCTTCAATAGTTTTTTAGTTTCAATTCTTCTCACTCGGGAGGAATCATACAACATTTGATGTCTGAAATCTTTCGGGTGTACCTTTTTCTTTTTATAATTATCAATTTCCGTCTCGCTAACAATGCTAGTCGAAGGTTTAACATTCACAATATCAACTATCCAAGGATCATTATCTGTATCCACCTTACTAGTGCTTGGTTTAACAATCCTTCTTGGTCTATTCTTAACATCAGTGATAAGCTGGTTGAGAAGATTGAAAGACTGTTTAAGATCGTCTCGAGATAATGAAGATCTTCGTTTGTCTCGAACTTGCGAAGCTTTTTCCTTTTTTTCAGTTTTACTTTTTTTCTTACTTTTATTCACATTGAGTTCATCGTCAAGACTTTTACTGAAGCGCTTTCGTTTCTTCAATTTATCTTTAGGGTCATCCAAATCATTAGTATCGGTGAGGCTAACGCTCAGCCTTGCTTTCTTTGTCAATACTGTACATTCGTTTTTAGAATTACTGCTTCTCTTGGTACTTTTCTTTTCTTTGAGGGTTGTTTCTCGAGGCGATTTCACTTTCTTTGCCTCTGATGACAGTTGGGGTGATTTTTCTTCCTTTGGTTCGCTTAAAGGTTCAGCCAACTTTTCCTTCTGTTTTTTACCAGAAATCTCTTTCCCTTCATCTCCGGCATACTCCAGAGACAGGTTCATGGAAATATCGGCTTTATTAGGGATGGTTGTGCAAAAACTGTCCACCAAGTGGTGTATTCTCTGACTCAAAACAGTATCTTTGATGTCATTGACGTTAATATTTTCAATAATAGTGATAGAAGATTTCCTTTTATTAATGGATTTATCAACACCTTCTTCATTTTTCACCTCCCCTGTAGCCTTAATGTCCAAAGACTGAATAACTTCTTGTTCGTCTTCACTGGAACTCTCAACTGAAATTATTCTAGATTTTCTCTTTGGTTTTTCAGGTTTTTGTTTACGTTGAATTTTGATGACATCACTGTCACAATGTTCAACATCGATGATGCGAGACTTAGTTTTTTTTTTGGTTTTCTCATTTCCCAAATCATACTCGTCTCCAGACAGTAGGTCGATTATATCTTCATCACAAATAAAAGAATCATTTTCATCATAGTCATCGTCAGTTTCACGTTCTGATTCTGTAGTATTTATAGATTCTCCCTCATCAATTATATCATTACTGTCATCAGAAGGTGTGTCTTCCTCGCCTTCTTCTGCCATGGTTAAGAAAAAGCTATTTTCTTCACTTTCATCCTCTTCATCTTCTTCTTTTTCATGTTCTTCACTTTCATCTTCTTCTTCCAAATTTGAACTCATTTTTGATAAAAATTTGTCCAATTTGGGGTTTGAATGTCCTTCCAAGATGTCTTTTTCAGTTTTCGAATTTTCAGAATTTAGTTTTTTGTTTTCAATTTCTTCTAGTTCATCTTCATTTAAGGAACTCTGTGGGGTCTTTTTAGTCTCTACAAGATCTTTTGTTTTGGCATCAGATGCAGTTTCATGTTCTTTTCTTTGTTTAGACCTTTTACACTTCTTGGTTGTTTTCAGGGACTTAATAGAGTTTTCTGAACTATTGTGGGTATGTTCATCTATATTGAACTTTGAATCACATACACCATCTGCTGAATCTATAGCCAGTGCTCTTTTCTTTGCTTTTTTTGATAATTTCTTAATAATGTACTTAGTTGTTTCAGTTTCAATTGTATCATCCACTTCATTATCTTTTTTCTTATTCTTAGATAATTTTGACTTAGCAACCAATTCTTTCTTTGAGGAACTTTTATTATCTTTTGATACCATTGGGACTGCACTGGCCATATCAGCAATTTCTTCTGTATCAATTTTAATTTTCTTTTTTGCATCTTCAAGCAAGCTATTGATAGAAACATCTAATGCCTGAAGGTTACCACTGCCATTTTCATTTTCTTCTGACTCATCTTCGACGTCAGCATTAAATTTGTCCCCTTTCCTCTTTTTCGGTGTATCAGTTATGATTGACTGTTGTTCTACCAATACCTCATTTGGTTCTGCTTCCATATCTGACTCATTTTCTTTTGACTTTCTAGATTTCTTGTTCTTCTTGACCTTTTTCAATTTTGTGGGAGTTTCAGTTTCAAGTGGAGGTCGCTCTATTAATGCAGCTTTGAAATCTGGTTCGCTCACTTCTGTATTTACAGATATTTTAGTTTTTTCCTTGCCACTTGTAGAAAGAGATGGAACGGATTCGGATTCTTTTTCCATTTCTTCAGTGCAGTCCTTTTCGGTAACATTTTCTTCATCGTTTGTAAGGTCAATTTCAGTAACTTTATTTTCAGTACTAAAGGAAATTTCATTCAAACTTTCTGTAATCACTGACTCTTCATTTTTCCTTATTGACACATCCTTTGCAACTTCTTCATCAGTATTCAATATTTCACTTTCTTCAAGATTTCCATTATAGCATTCGAATTCACGAGACTTGTCTGATTGCTTTTCAATGGTACCGTCTTTAATCTTAGATGGACTTTTGGTATCTGACATGACTGGTTCAGATTTAATAAATTCAGGTTCATTTTGAACCATTTCTTGAGCTACAGTATCACCTTCTAGTATTCTATTTTCACTCATTTCTCCCGAATCAGTTGTTGTGAGATCTGCAATGTTAGCTATAGTTTCCTGTCCACCATTTGGTTCATCATCTAATTCCGCCTTTTGATCAACACTGCTTTTATAAGTTTCATCACCTTCTTTGGTGTTATCATCGACAATAACAATATTAGTTTCATCTACATTATTTATTTGATCTGTCTCATCTTCTTCAATTTGTTCATTTACTAGTTTGGAGTTATTGATGTTCATATCTGATTGATTACTGGCATTGTCAAAGGTTTTCTCACTTTCAGTACTTTCAACCTGACTTGGCATTTCTTCTATTGTGTCTTGTTCCTTTGGCTCATCTGATTGTCCTTTGGATTCATGCAACTCAGAAGTTGTTGAAGACTGTTCCATATGACTGGAAGATAATTCACTAATGTTTTCTTCGTAAGAGGATTCCACTGCCTTGTCTCCAATAATCTGACTTTGCATTTCTCCTATTGTGCCTTGTTTCTTTTGCTCATCTGATTGTCCTTTGGATTCATGCAAGTCAGAAGTTGTTGAAGACTGTTCCATATGACTAGAAGATAATTCACTAATATTTTCTTTGTTAGAGGATTCCAATACCTTGTCTCCAATAACATCTACACATTTTTCGGTTTCCACCTCTGTTTTGGAAGTCTCCATCTCTGATTCAGAATTTCTTGGAGATTTATTATTAACTTTAGAACAATTTTGAGGTAATTGGGTATTTTCAATTTCATCATCAGAAGGAAGTTGAAATTCATAATCAGGGGACAAAAGTGGTTTTTCTGATAATACCACATCACTTGACTCTTTCTCAACCACTTTTGAAGAACCCTGCTCTGCAGGTGTACTTATAGATTCTTCAAGCATGGTGGGTTTATCTCCAATTGAATCGTTCATGACCAGCACATTTTCATTGTTTGCAGTCAAGTTAGTTAGGGGATCACCAGTGCTTGGGGCTCCTTCAGATTCTACTGGAAGTGTATCACAAGATGCCTTGGAAATATCCATATTGGATTCTTCGGTAGTAAGTTTATCGGTTGTAAGATCTGCAGAACTAACATCAACCTTAGCTTCAACAGTTTCAGTAATGTCAACTTTTTCAATAACTTTGGACGATTCTACAAAAGGTAGGCTAGTATTCAATTTATAACTTGCATTGAATGAATCATCTGTTAAATCTTTAGGACCTAATGATTGATCAAATTTTTCAAAAGTTGTTGACTCCAAGTCCACTGATGTCTTGTCCACATCCATGGGCTCTATATAGCTGTAATCTATATTTTTAGGTTGAAACACATTAGAAACTCTGGCTACAGTTTGTTTCTCGCTTAAAACAGTTGAAATTTCTAGAATTTTCTTCTCGGATGTTAGTGAATTTTTAGAGTTACTTGAATCGTTAACAATATTGACTGCAATATTTTCTTTATCACTGCTGTTACTAGTTTTTGAAATATTCAACTCATCCAAATCTTCAGTTTCTCCTAGGGAAGAGTCCAATCTGCTATTAGATAGATGCAATTGAAATGAACCTTCTGATCCGGTACTGATATAAGTAACAGAGTTTTTTTCTGAAACTTCTTTGGAATTTGTGGTTCTTGGAGAAAACACTGACTCATTTTCAGAGTTTGATACTTCTTGAAGAGAACCTTCAGAGTCTTTCTCCGTTAGAACACCCATATCTTTTTCTAAAGATCGAGAGCTTTCCTTATTAGTTAATGAAGATCGGCTTTTATCGTCAGCGGATTCTATTTTTTCCATATTGCCAATAATCTCATCATTATCGAGTGTTTTGTCATCTACTTTAATTTCGTTATTTTTTTTAGTCTGAAGTCTTGGAGACTTTCTAGGTGACATCTGTTCTGGCGAACTTTTTTTTGGTGTAACTACTGACCGCTTTGGTGATTTTATTTCAACATCGATTTTGGATTGACTCAGGTTTGACTCAGTCGACTGCTCATTTGCAAAGCCTTCTTTTTGGTCTGGTAAAACAGCATTTTCATCTCGATCTTTAGTACTGTCATCAATAACTGTTTCCGAGTCAATACTTGATCTAAACCTAGGTGACTTCTTGGGTGTGGTTGATTTCCTTTCAACAGTTTTAGGATCTTTTGGGGGCGTTGTTGACTCCGCAACTGACATTGCTGATTCAGTAGATGAAGTTATTTTTTCAGAAGGTGAAGTTGTTGATTCTGCAGATATTGTTATTGATTCAGTAGGTAACATCGTTGATTGAACAGGGGACACTGTACTATTTTCAATTTCATCATTTTCTTTTTCACATGCCCCATTAGATGGATCTGTTTCAGCAGGAAGTTCTACACAGTTTTCAGCAGGAAGTTCTACACAGTTTTCAGCAGATCTTGGTTCCTCGGTATGACTATCATTTCCTTCTGTAAAACTACACTCATTGATAATACTAAGATCTAAGTCAGTTTTGATAGCTTCATGCTTTTTTTTAACTGGAGTCAAACTATGATAAGTTTTGTCATTTGCTGGTATCGGTGAAAGACTTTTTCTTTCTCCTTCTTTCTCTTCAATAGGTTCCAACACAGCTGCATTGTCGGTGATAGACGGCCTCCTTCTATTTTTAACAGGCGTGTGCTTAGATACTTTCTGTTCAGGTTCTTCTGACTTCTCAGTTGAAGCCCTTCTCTGCCTAGTTGTTTTCTTCTCTAATACCTCGACCTCAACATCTTTATCAATCGACTTTCGACGGCTTCTCGTTAAAGGTTTTGTTCCTTCTGTTTCTTCCGATAATTCCTTTGAAATCGAGCTGCGACGTGTAACAGGTCTTGACTTTCCTTCTTCCTCACTAGAACCAGCAGGTTTTTCAGAAACTTCTGCATTTTTTGATGTGATTGAAGTTCGTCGGCCTTTTACTGGTTCATTCACTTTCTGAGATGTTTCTTCCGTAGCTGATGACCTTCTCCTTGTTATTGGTTGTTTCTTTTCTCCTTCTGGCACTGCGGGTTCAGTAGATGCAGATGACCTTCGGGTTCTTGGTTTGGCAGGTTCGACTTTGAGTTCTGCACTTTCTTTGGTTATGGAAGTAGCTGAAAAATATATAACACATCATTCTCAAAGAAACTTTGGTAATCAAGAGTATACACTATAATAAAAAAAAGCTTACTATATTATGTGAAATAACCATCAAGATAGTGTGACATTCCAGGTTGTAATTTTTTATATTGTATACTTAAAGGTGTCCCACAGGGCAGCGTTTTAAGACCGCTATTGTTTTTGATTTATATAAATGACCTACCCAAAAACATAAACGCATGAACAACCTTGTTTGCTGATGATGCCACTTTCATAAGCAAAATCGAAAATAATTCAACCAGAGTTGATGAAATGATAGGATCGATCATCAATCAAGCTACTGAGTGGTTCACAGCAAACGAACTACGTTTAAACACACACAAAAACAAAACTCAGACACTTGTCTTCAATACCAAGAATACTGCCATTCAGAGCGTTAAATTTCTAGGATATATTATTGATCCCAGTTTAAATTGGAAGAAACTTCATGTAGATCAATTACCAAGCAAGTTATCAAAAGCAATATTTGCAATTAGTCCATGAAATGTTTCACGGTATTATGATTTATGGTCTAATTAACTGGGGCCATTCCAGCTACACTCAATCGAAATTTATTATTCAGAAAAGAGCCATTAGAGCTCCGAATAAAATCAAAGAAACATGGAAAATATGGAATATATAAAAAATAATATCGCTAAAAAATAAAGCATACTCTGGGATTGATGAATTGTCACCGAAGCTGCTGAAATTTATGCATAACTATATTATCTCCCCTCCGAGAAAACTAATCAATTCATCTCTAGCGAAGGAGAATTTCCTAACCTGATGAAAATTTCGCTAGTATTTCCCCTGCACAAAAAATGTGACAAATAAACAATAGATAAATACCGCCAAATATCTCTTTTCATAGAATTTTCAATGGTGCTTGAACACTGTGTACAATGTAGTAATCAGTTTTGTAGAACGTTTTTGTATGACCTGTTAACGCTTTCTCAACATGATTTTAGGAAAAATAAATCAACGGAATCAGCCACATACCATTTACTGAATTATGTTTACATTTCCTGAGATAAAGGAAAATATGTTGTGTCTCATAGGTTCGATTTCTCATAAACTTTTGATTGCCTAAACATAAAATTCATATTAGAAAAACTTAGTTATCTGGGTATAAGAGGTGTCTTGTTAAAAGGGTTTGAGTCTTATCTTTCTCATAGAAGTATTCTCATCAAAGTAGAACAACTATCGAATGTATGCCCTACTTCTCTTGGTGTTCCCCAAGGATTTGTCTTGGGACCCTTAATTTTCTCCTTTTTGTAAACAATATTCCCAACCATATTACCGCGGGACAAGTAACAATGTTACAGTATGTGGAGAAACCCTTGAAGAACTGCACAGTTA
>WOGJ01115398.1:0-10377 GCA_015342185.1 Leptinotarsa juncta | reverse complement strand
TTTCACTAAAAAGCTGGTCTGAAGGATATCTGTTGTTTTTTGACAGCATTATTCTCAGAAATCTTTTTTGAATGGTTTCCAGAGGTAATGATAATAATGTGTGATCGAAACGAATGGTGTATAAGTTGTTTGAGTGATTTTGAAGCGTATAGAAAAACAACAGAATATAAAAATGAAACCAGTAAAATTTGTGCAGGGTGTCTGTTGTGGAGGTTATTTTTGGATCCTGAAGGTATTGAAGGGTGTTGAAAAAAATCCCTTATACCGCTGAGTAAAAAAGTTACCGATATATTTGGGATGTAAGTTCTCTTTCAGCCTCCCCATAAATACTCATTCTGACAAACCCTGTTTTGTCGCATACACCACAGACATTTTTATTTCCGTCGACAGATTTATTTGCTACTACCTTTAAGAAAGTGTTCCCGAAATTAAGTGAAATTTGCCATAATATTTATACGTGCATTATGTAAAAACCATAATTATAACGATAAGCATCGACCCATAATCGTTCTAAAAGCTGTTATTATGACCAACACAATTAATAAAAATAAAAACGCTCGATGGTACCGTTATACCAGCGCACGGGCGGTACACAGATTTAACCTTTCCTCGTAAGGCTCGTTCGGTACCACTATCAGGATTTATCTCAATTCCCAATTCGCAGGATGAATGCGATGGAGATATGGAACTAAATAATGGGCAGGTAATTAGAAAATGATTGTGTTACTTTCCGCTGGGGGCGTTGCTGTTCTCGTTCTAACACGATCACTATGAAAGCAAGTATCGAACATTTTATCCGAAACCGATATCTCAAAATGGGTACACACCGGGTGAGTCAAAAAAAAGATGAATAAACTTAACAGGCGCATTTTCTGAAATGCGCTTTTCCTGTAAGACGGTTGGAATTGGTTTGATATCTTATGAAAAGTCTTTGTAGATATCCCAAACTTGCGGACAGCGGTAAAGACAGTTCTAGATATTGAAGAATGAATTACCACAGGATTGTAGAAAATTGTTTCCTTTAGTTGTTCAGACCTAAAAATAAGTTGGAAAGCAATGGATGTGGCTTAAAATTATCCTGCTTGAAGAAACCACTGGTGGTGACTGAAAACGAAAACCTATTGTAGGTAGCAGTTTCAGTGGACTGAAAACTTAAGATTCTAGTGAAGATTTTGTTTATCACGAATCATGGAATATCCCACCATTTCAGTATATCTTCTGTTGTTTATTTTACAGTTCTGCCACATTATTAGTCTCGTTGGTTTTTTAGATCACTTGGCGAAAGCCAGCAAGACGATATATTATGATCGGATTGATCTAGATCGAACGTAATGATAACATGGACTGATAAAATATTCATGATGTTTTTTCAGTATCGTTTAATAATCCTTCTGAAATATTGAATGCTCAGGTCTCCTACTTGCGAAGTGAAGGTTTCGTAACTTCATAAATGTCAAGAGAGATCCTCGAAAAAAAACGACATATGTAACAGAGACAATCGTAGTTATCCTCATAAATGGTTCCTGGAGATGAATTTATCAAAACGAGTATTACATTTCATTGTCCCTCAGCATCAATGCCCCTGAGTAATTTTCTTTAGCGAGCACCTAAAATAAATTTCACTATTTACATGCATGCTAATATATGTTGCACTTTTGTTGGTGTTACGAATTTCTAAGAGGTTTTTTATTCTGCAGTTTGGTGATTTTATCACTGTTTTTCAGTGAATGTTCCAAATAAACAATATTCACTTTTCCTTTTTAATACTTCTTATTGAGTTTTCGCAATAAGAGTTACCCATTTTGTAATTAGTTCGGCGATCATCGAATCCCACCAATATCTTTCTCTCCTTGAAAGAAAAAAATCTATGGTGACTGTGAAGGAACAAGAAAATGCTTGAAATCCCTTTCTATTAGAAAATACCCAAAATTCATAGGATATTTCTCAGATAAACAGATACGGTTCAGATATTGATCTGAACAAATTTTTGTTTACACAGAAAGTGAAATGAAAGAGCAATGATACGTAGAAAAAAAATGAGGCAACCATTTCGAACATTGGAAGGATGAGAAAAGATACATACCAATGTTATTGTGAGTATTTGCCATTTATGTGTTCAGCATCTTGAATAACTGGTAATACCCTGAGGGTGACGATCTTGTACTTGTAGATCAGTTATTATCATATAAACGTTATTTTTTAAGAACATTTCCACTACAAAAATAATAAAAATATATATCATCAGTTTTGAAATGCCTCTTTTCAGAGATTGAAGACAAACATTTAAAAACAAATGCGTAGAGACCTATTCAAACTCATTTTGAATAAGGAAGAGAATTCAGTTTTTGGCTATTACAAAGCAACACTTAAAACAGTTTCAACAGTACAAAATAGCCTCTACATCACAACAATTTGTATGAAAATTACAATAAAGACCACGCACATTATACACGAGTTTTTGGATACCCGTCAAATTTTTTGAAACTCGAGAAAATGTTATTTTTTGATGAGTAGAACAAATAGTTCAAAAATGACAGAGAAAGCTATAGCAGCTCAAAGTTATCATGCGTGAAAATCCATTGAGTTCACTAAATACGAATGTGAAGTCTGATTATCGACATCGTGACTCATATTAGGTCATAGGTCTACCAAAATGGGCCAGGGGTCTCCATCAAATTGTATTTACAAATCTGTGGTTAGATTATCGATACAAGAAACTTTAGTGGGTTTTATAACAAACCAAGTATAAGCTCTATTATTGAGCTACTCTAATTCAAAACCGGTTCATTTTTGGTTTTTGCATTCGATAAAGTTTTTGTTTTACTCACCAAAAGCTCACAAAAAGTTTGAGAAAAGTTCAAAATCCCCAAAATCTATTAGGTGTGTCTTCTCTCGTAGATTTTGCTCAATCGAATTAAAATAATTGGGATTCAAAATATCTCTCATTCAGAATATGCTTTGATCCCTTGTGCAATTGGACATTTTGAAGAGGTCGAAATGCAGAACAGGTGGTTAAGAAATGAACGAATTGATTTTCACAAATAAAAATATATCTGTTGACGGATTTTTCAGAATATATTTCTATTCATTCCATCACTTAACGATGCATAATAAACCTGGCCCTTTCAGAAAACTTTATAGAAACGGTAAAATAAACAGCATAATTTGAAGTGATTCAATTATTCCATGTAACTCTTTTTCAGAAATTAGCATACCGCTTGTTTTTCCCGATATTGATTTATGTTACCAGATACTGAATAACTTCTCCCTAAAATAACGGAAATTGCATCCTGAACGACTGCAACAAATTACCGAAATATTTCATCTGTGCCTTCTCTCCATCAAAACTTTCTCATAATAAACCTAATTTATTGCGATATATCCATCGTCGTAATGACCTACAACTATGTATGTAATTGCGACATATTCCGCTCGAATTTTCCTTGGCAGATTTGTCATTACCCATCCGAAAAGGATGCATCTTAATTGGTTACTACATATTGAAATTTATGGGAGAGAAGGGTATGAAATGTATTGGGAGATTTTGATATCTGGAAATGATCCAATAAATCCTAATTGAATCGGCTAGTTCTACGTTTGTTTGAAGGTGACTGACAATGTTTCATGATGTTCTAATTCTGATTGTTTTGCTAATATTACGGAATGCTGTATAGTTTTTGTTTTGACCCACGATCATTTTATCGTGAGTATGCATACTTAATACACACAAGAATTCAATCAACCCTTGTGAAAAGATAGGATAAGAAAAATAACTAGCAAGGTGTACTGTAGACAAGACAAGATTAATGCTGACCGTAACGTTCAAAACGTAATGAACGATTTTATAAATACAATATTTCACCTAGGTAGTAAGAGAAGGGGTTCAGCTTGGTTATTGTAGGAAGATGTTCAGATTAACATAGGTAGGAATGGTCATAATAGCGGGTAAGTCCCAAGATAAGGGACACAAGAAGCAATAAAGGAATTGAAAATCTAGCTATCTGTAGCTTACAATATTTACATGGAAATGGGCCTGAATATACGGGTTGCTCAGTTAAAGATATTCTGGAATATTGAATTTCAAGAGGATAAGTGGACTAGAAAAGACCCATACCCATTCACAATTCACTTGAAAAAATAATAATTTCAATACTAACATTTTGAGACCGAACAGTTTTCAACAATTTTCCGATGTCGAAGCCTATACTAGTATGAGTATGGCGGTCCTCCGTCTTATAGACACTCAAATTAATAAATGAATAATACTAATAGTAATGATGGTTTGGAATAGTTAAGTCCAGAAAAAATATACAATGTAGATTCAACAAGTTTACATTCCTATAATCCAACGCCCTTCGTGGTATTAGCCAGGGAAGTAGTTGTTTTCTGATGGGAGTCAGTTCATTGAACGTACTGTGTAGGTATATCGAGACTGGCTTGAACGTTTGAAGTTCATTTTCTTCAGATTAGTTCACATTCAGAACTTTGGAATACTCGCCGTAAAGAATTCTCTAAGCAAATTCGAAATATTGATTACAATATTCTTATGAGACATTTTTTAAAAATAAAGACAAAAACATTTTGTAAGAAGAACATTTCTGAGTTACTTGTTGAAAGACAAAAACGAATTACAAGTTTTCAATTCATTTGGTTATTTATTGAATGCACGTAAGCCATTATTAGTAGGAGAGCAGAAATTTACTCTATTTTGAAAGATTGGTTAATGGAAATGGTATAGAGAACGAGTATTCACCTGATGTACATCAAAATTCTCCACAAAACTATCTCTATTCTTGAAAATATAAAGACACAATTCAAAAATATTTAAGGCTGGAAGTGTTCAGATTTCGTATATGCTGAAAAAACTTTCACAGCTGACGGTACTAGGCACTATTATCTTTCCAATCTGAATGTTCCTAAAAACTTGAAATAGGTGGCAGACTTGGAAACTGGAATATTATTTACAGTGAGATCGTGTTTTGTACAAATCTTTTGATGATTGTGATACCGAAGGTATTGTGTCTTATCCACATTGAAAATTTGCGAGTTGTTATAATGTCTACGTTGCCAAAGATAGCAGATGCTTTCAACACAGATGTTTCAAATATCATCGATTCAGAAAAACCAATTAAAAGAAATATCATGTCATTCAGCTTTAAAACTTAATTTCAAAAAATTTTCCTCGTGAAGTATATTAATGAATGTGAAAGTAATAATATCAATATAAATATAAGGTTCTTACTGATTTAGTTACGAAACAGGAGCAACAACCCTTACATTAATGAAGTAATTTTAATTTTTATGAAAAATATATTTTTTTCAGTGTGAAAATAAATTGTTCAAAATTTAATCCCGTGTTTTTTCTTAGTGGTTCCTTGAGATAATGCTTGATTTTCCTGGCCTAGATGATAATATTCGAATATTTGAATAATATTTGATTTTTGTTAAGTGATAAAACACAGTGGTTTATAAATCATCTTCATACCTAGTTCCTAGAAAATCTTCCCAAAGTTCTTCGTGTATTGGTGATATGGAACTGAGATATATTTATCTTGGTTTTCGTCGTTTTTAAAAGTAGAGATTTCGTTCATTCTTAACCTAAAATGTTTCTTCCTTCCTGGCGGATATAATTTAGTAGTTGTGGTTATAGATTTAATTAATGAAACTGAAGTAATCAAATGTTTGCAAAAACGTGTGTCACCCGACTACGGAATTATTATTTATTTTTCACAAACACCGCGTCCTTATCAAACATCGCGACTAAATTCTCGGTACTCGTTACGGATATGATAGATAATCGTCTCACAGTGTACTTGTGCCGGCATTTTCCAAGTTACTTGCTCTGTCATATTTCAGAGGTGCGGGTAGATTTCGCAAATAAATCCTACAGAGTTAGCATAAGAAGTTATCATAATTCTTCTCGGTTCTCAAAGATCTTGATATCTTTCGAACTACTTTACAAGAAAGCTTCCTAAACAGACTTGATATTCGTATTGAATACAAAATCTATAGCAAATATCAAATTAAACTACAAAACCAAAAGCCTTTCACCCAGAAGATATTTCATTTGAAATTTGGAAATGCAATCATAATGTGCTTTGCTTCTAATGGTATACTGATTGTAATTCTCAAAACAAGTGATTTTTTTCCAACGGAAACTTGATGGAAATGAAGACATTGTACACCTTATGCAACTTACCTTCATTCCATATAGCTTCGTGTTCTTCGATTATTGTGTCATCATCGGACCATAATATTTCTTCTGTCGATGCGGCTAAACTTTGACATTCCATGAATGTGTCAAAATCGATACTTTTTCTGAGCTCCATTGGTCTGAAAATGAATGGAAAATGTGAATAGTTTAGTACACAGATGATATATATATGTTTTATTATTCAAGTCCAATCATTGAAGGTGAGTAATTTTGCCAGAAAGGATCTATTTGCCTAAAAATTTAAACTTGGGTTCGACCTGTCAACTAGTTCAAAGTTGCTTTTACTCCGAAAGAATTTGACACCCATCCTTGGGGGTAAAAAATGTTACATTGATAACAAGTTTCGTGAATCGAAGGATTGATGACTCCAAGTAACTATTGTTCTCTTATTGTTCAGTAAACTTTTGCCAATACTTTTTGGAGTAATAGCTTTTTGAACGTTAATGCATTTTTCAGACAAAAATGATAAAATATTTTTGAAGTGCATTAAAAAGTTTAGTTTTTATCTCTCTCAAAAGTCTTAATAGCAAAACTGAGCGAGTTACGATGAAAAAAAAATGATTTTTTTCCGCGACGAAAAAATGTGAAAAACTCGTCTAAATGGTTATCACTTCAATCATATACCTGTAATATACTCAAACAGTTGAATCGATTGAAACTTCTCAATTATGAAAAAAATTGAGCTTCAAATTAGAAAATCGTTCTAGTAATTTTGCAAAAATTGTATTATCTTTCAAATAACTCAAAATCTATCAATGGCACTATAAATTGTACCATAAGTGCGAATTATTATTAAAGCTCATTATTATATACAAATTATAGATATATTCTGCATATCATTATTCGTTATGTTATGGAGTAGTAGAAAGCCAAAAACTTTCTTTCCCAAAAATTAATCACTTCTAAATAATATAACCCCTTCAATTCAAATAAGATTCCTCTTTCCCAAAAAAAATGGTCATTTACGTTTCACTGAAAATGTATCCCTATCCCTCACCATAACAAAAATGCTGTATCTCGTGCGTGTTTCGCTGATCAAGTCTGAAAATGAAGAATTCTGGTGAGTAAAAAGTTTTTTCAATAGATTGATTTCACACCAGAGCTTCCAAATTCCACTTATCCACTTTAATCGCATTTTTTGGAACTAAGCAGTCAAACTGACGAAGTATATTGCAGGTGGTGAAGTCAATCGTAAAGGGACTACGATTATTTTCAATTGGGGTGTTAATTAGGGGCTGATTCTTTTGTCTGTATAGGGAGAAGTGTTTTTGTAGAATTCATTATATGCAAGACGTTGAAGTTCGATGTGATGATTTTCAGACCAATGATCGCTTATGGTGCAATTGCCTAGTAGCCGAAGGCATTACAGAAAACGGCCCAGGCAAAGCTCTCTGGCTTACAGAGACAGGTTTGTCTGGCCATCAGTGCTGCCATCAGTACCACAAAATCAGTGGTCATGGAGATCCTTATAGATCTACTTTCTCTGCACATTTTTCTGGAAAGAAAGGCCAGATAGACTGCACATAGACTTGTGCACATTGCCAATGGCATAAATCAATTTAATGCAAAGTGCAAAAGACTGATGGTTGACTTGGTTGACACAGTCACAGGAAGTCACAGGTGCAGGTGTTTTCAGTCGCAGTCCCAGGACAGATATATCAACCTGCCTAGGAACCTATGCGACTGTATTCCAAGCGGAAATTTACCCTACTGAATTGTGTGCGGAGAGATTGGAAGAATTCAACCTTGGATAGTTGGAAGCTCTTGGCTCCTACCAAGCAATGTCCAAATTGGTAGCAAATGGCCAAAAACGATTCTCCTCGATTGGAAGACTTAACAGATTGTATCTGATCTGGATTCCTGGACATACTAGCCTGGGAAGCAATGAGGCTACTGACTCCCTTGCAAAGGAGGGTGCTGCAAACAGCTTCATCAGAACAGAACCTGTAATTGGCATCGCTTCAAACAAATATTGAACTCTTGGATGGCAAGAAGATTTATGGGCTTCTAACAGAATCTTTCATGACTGGCTCACTCCAAGGCGTTTATTTACCGTTTGATTCAAAACTTGATCCCAAACAGTTGTTGGACTACAGTAGTGATGAACTACGATGTCTAACAGGCCTTCGTACAGGTCACTGCTATTTGAATCATCCTATGCGGAGACTCGGACTGTCGAAAGACAGTGTGTGTCGCCTCTCTTTGGAAAATGATGAAACCCCCGAATCAGGTTTTTAGAGTTCGGCAGAGCCGTACTCTTACCATCTGACCTTAAAGACCACTCACCATGGTCGAGTGTGAATAGGTGTGAGCCACAATAAACCCATGCGGATTGCGGTGGAGGGTCGAATAGACCCACTTACTTTGGACCTAACCTAACCTAACCTAACCTACAGTTCGATCATCATTTATTGGTAGGATATAATTCTGCTTTCCCTACTTTTGAAGAATGACAGCAAATTAAAGCGAGGGGAGTTACAGTAATGTAAACAAAAAAGTTCTATACCAGCACTACAACACTTGCATCACACAAATTCAGCTCGACAGACACTGGGTTTACCGTCAACTCCCATCATCAAATTCCGACGAGAAAGCAGCTGTTATTTAGCGCATCAATGTATCTCCTTTCATAGCGGATGCGAATTCCCGTTCTCAGATCCATTTACCAGCATTTGAATTATGGAAATGCTTGATTGTAAAGGATCTCGATATGTATCTCGAGACTTACATTCGTTAGTTTCATTGAAAATAATTAATTAAATCTTGTATCCAGACTGTGGATTTCATGTCGAAGAATTTTTAAACACCGTTTCAACAACGTCAACCGAACACTTGTGTTCTATTTATCCGTTTAAAAGGTCACAGAAGGATATGTTTTGGATTTTTGATATCCTGAGTTCGAAATTTAATGAATTAGTTGTAATGTCGCCACGAAACGTCCAATAAATACTCAGTTGTTTCATTAAATCAACTTGATGCGTGTGAAACGTCTACAAAACATTCTTTTACAGCAGGATCGCGGGGATATCAATTTATTACTTCCAGTTAGTTTCGTAAGACAATACTTTTCAGTATAAACTTCTTCAGTATAAACGAATCATCAGAAAGTTTTTCTGAAATGTTATATATTTTCTCACAAAATGAAAAAATCAAAGACGATAAAATACATAAAATATGCGAGAAACACTTTGTCATGGAATTTTTACTACATTTTTTTACAAAAAAAGCAACACGTGTTTCGTTATACAATAGCTTGCATAGCTATGTAGTGAAATTGAATGAGAGTGCTTTTGAGATGTGACAGGTACACAAGAATTCCTGTGATGCTGGAAATGTAACTGAATTGATTTTCAGACATAAAATTCAGTTAGCTATTTCGGCATCATATTTCAAAAATTAAGAAAATCCTGATACACATACTCATAATATAAGAGAACAAATCAATTTAATTTTAATTCGGAATCACTTGAAAACTCCGCAGAGTTCAATTTTTCTCAAGTGAATATTAGGATATAATGAATTACCTAGTTGAGACAGATCGAAAAGAATTAATGTATTTGAATTCATTATGAAATCAAATTCTACCTCAACATGAAATAATTTTTCAGGTATATGTATATCTATTGATATATTTATATGTGTACGTGTGTGTAGGTATTCGTGTATATACAGAGTGTGAAAGACAAAAGGATTTAATTAATTATTTCTGTTACGGTACATATTTCAACAAAATCCCGAAACACTTTAAATTTAAAATATAATTTGACATACTCCAACGGAAAAAATCTACCCCTACCTTTAACTCCCGTCGAATGACAGGTACAACCCCAACCCCCAATTTTTCAAAAGGAAAGTATTGGCTTGTGATATATGTTATCACTTTCAAATTTATTGCAACAATAAAAAAATCATATGGTTATCGAAAATTTCTATAAAATACACTCAAAAATTATTGCAATACACGCAAAACTCATTTCATTTTGAAGTATTGATAATAAGAAAGCAAGCAAAAACTATAGCAATATTCTTTCTAGATGGTATCCTTTAAAAATTATAAATAATTTCCGTGGCAACGTTAGTTTAAAACGTCTTATCAAATTGTTTTGTATGTTAAAAAGCCGAACACAACAAGAAGTAGCTCGCCTATTTCATGAGAAATTTCC
>WOGJ01114974.1:0-10775 GCA_015342185.1 Leptinotarsa juncta | reverse complement strand
ACAATTCATATTAGAATATTGTGAGGAACCACCTCCTGAAGTTTGTCAAAGTACTTTTGACTTTTGTATATATACATCTGATATCAAATATAAATGATTATTATTCATGACAGATGAACGTTAGGGTTGCAAACGCTATGATTTGTTTTTTTTTTTCAGTCAGGATCCAATAAATTCAGAGGAATAAACAAGATTCAATAATGCAAAATTTTTTACAGATTGGATTGATGAGAAGTGGTAAACTACTGGCAGAAGAATCCCCTCACGTCCTACTCTCGATGTATGGATGCACTTCTTTGGAAGAGGTATTCCTGAAATTGTCCAGAAAACAAGTGCAGGTCGGCGCCTCTCAAGTTGAACAAAACATGTCAAATAACATCAGCTTAGCCACTATGAACTGGGGAAAGAAGGACTCGATTTCTGTGACCGAAGAAAGTGGAGTGGTTGGGTTGAATTTTCATCAAAGTAAAGAAGTTTTGGTTACGGATACTAACGGACATCTAGATGTGAGTATAAGTATATCTTTGATTTTTATTCAGTGGTAATGAGTCAATTATAAATTCCTTTCATGAATATTACAAACTGTTATAGTGGTTTTCACAAATTAATCTAATAATAATCCCAATGAAAAAATATAACGGATTCAAATTGATGACTTTCGTAGGACATAATATTTGTCAATATTGATCTGAGTCGAATATGTATATTTCTTTTTCGATAATACTATTTGAATAAGTGACTTATGTTATGTCCTTTTTCATATATCGAAATATTCAAGTTGATTCCACTAATGAAGAAGAATTTTGTTTATTCATTACTTTCATTAATAGGTCAACAAAAAACACTAGGCGTGTATATGAGAAAAACTAGTTTCATTATATCTGCCTATCACAGAGGAAGATAATTATTCGAGAAAAATTTTAATCATCCGGTATCCATCAGTGAGATAAACGTAATAACTGCGTAACTTAAAACATGGAGTGTGAAAATTAACGATACTTAAACATTACTGCCCTCAATAAACTAAGATGAACCTAGATAAATCCCAGGGTCAAATTGAATTTTTCGCATAGCTGTGCCATATCTCTTTTAACTGTCATTTCACAGAGATAAACACATGTATAGGCTGTTCATGTTAAGAAGAGAATGACGTCATTTTTGTTAATTTTGTATATCCAACATAACAACGTTAAAATTCCCACTGAAATGCGTTCAATAGCAATGAAACTAGTAAAATTTCATTTTGTAAGTTGGTCAAGTGATAGTAAAATTTCAGACGTTGCCGAATCGAAAATACTGTTTTCAAACCACAATTGGTGAATTTAGTTGCAAAGTGAATAAGATTGTTGTTTAAGCTGAATCAATAAATACATTATAAATTTACGTTGTAGGAATGCAAGCTGATACGCTTGCAGAAAAATATGGGCATCAAGTGCTTCGTCTTCCATTGTATCACTGCATGTTTAATTCAATCGAACATATTTGGGGATTAACAAAACATTTTTATAGGGATAATGTGGGAAGGGATGGCACTTCAGCTGACAAATCTTGGGCTATATGGAAAGAATCTTTAGACAAAGGTAAGCCTGATGTATGGGCTGAAACTATTCGACATTCCGAACAAACTATAAAATTATATTGGGACAAAGAAGGTGTGTTTGACAGGAAAGATGTTCAGCCTCTCATAATAAATTTCGATTCCGATAATGACTATGATGATGATGATGACGCGTTGTAATTAAAAAATATATACAATTAAACGAATGTAAATAAAATATTTTCTTTTTCATTACTTATTATGAAAAAAAGATGAAGTGCTGGTAAGGTTAATAGCAAAAAACAAATCAACTACAAAAAATTGGAAAGTTCAAAATGGTGCACGCCGTAACTTGTCATATTGTGACGTCATTCTCTTCTTAACGTGAATAGCCTATATAAACCCTAATTTCGATATTGTACAATTTTTCAACAATAAAAAGTAAATGACTGAACCATAAAATCATTCAGTTCTCATGTTGTCAATTAGCAGAAACGTAGAAATATTTCTCTACTAAGGTACAAAAAAATAAAATGAAACTTTTTTTTTATATTTGAGCACTAGAAAATAAATTTCGAAGAAAAATCTCGAAATATTCATCTTTCTCAACTACCTACCCATAGGTTCTGGTAAATTCCTACCGGAAAACAACTACTTCCCGGGCTAATACCTCGCTGGATATTGAATTATATCCGAGACATTTATGCAAGAGGTTAGTCTAGTACGTATTATCTCTTCTCGATACGGTCTTTAGACACGGTTTGATATCTGTTAGAGTATTGGTACAGGGGATGTACACATGGATGTACACATGTGATTGTTCACGAGATGGAGCTGTTACTAGAAGAATATTTCTCTTGGACGAAAGTTTTATACATGCAGTTGAGCCGCGTTGAAATTAATCGAGTCCAGGCACTTTGATGTCTGGGTTGGATCTTTCCTGCACTGATGAGAGGTAATACCTCGAAACCGATCTATAGGTGATCTACTCGAATAATTTCAGCGTGATCCTGTTGCTAGATGAACAAAAAACATCTGCGAAATTAACCTCTATGAGGTATCTTGCATAAATGACTTCGAATATAATTCAACATCCAGCGCAATATTATCCTGGAAATTAGTTGTTTTTTCGACAGGCATTAACCAGAACCTACGGTGTAGGTAGTTGGTAGTAGGTAGTCGAAATATTCATTTTCTAGTACGTATGTACTAGAAAATGCTCTGCTATCCCAGATTTGCTAGCAAATCCCGAATAGCAAAGCATGTTTGTACCCATCAAAATAACATCAAAGTGGGCTCAAGCTGAAATCATCCACGAGGAGGAACACTGGTTTAGGAGAAAATTCAAAGAAACCGCGTATATGTTCTGCAACAAACGCATTTAGCCAAGCTAGCGTAGAGATACGTAACATATGGAAACCTCTAATAGAGCGGAAAACGACCAACTACCGCCAAACGGTCATCTCCTAATAAAACCAATAAAGGGGATGGGGATGGGTGAGAGCACTCGAATGACCTAAAAATAGTCAGATCTCGGAGGAATAAGTCCAGTTATCACCCGAAGACCATTGTGGATACCAACAATCAAAACGTCGTTACATAACTTCGTTTGGAATCTTTTAATTTTTAATTTTCATTTCTTGTTGATGAAATTTTTAATTTTCAGGTTGTGATGATATTTCATTTTTTTTATTTTTTTTGGTTGTTGCTTGCATGTTATTTCTTTGTAATTTCAGTTTTTTGTTCAATAAAATTGTTATTTTTCGGTTAATCTTTTCAATTTCTTACAGATTCTTTCAGGGGTTTTAAATCAATTTATATTAAATCAGACAATGGAAGTCCGAACTGATGAAATACACGACGAAACATTATCAACCACCTTCAAAGTTTTGTTTATTGTTCCTGTCGGCAATTAACTCGACGTTTTCTTCAATTTCTTCTCTAATTCACACTCGAATTTATCTTGGCAAATAATCATTTGCCGCACGTGAATATTCCTCTATGAGCAGAAAAGACATTTTTTTAAACGATACACGTCGTAGACAGTGAGCTTTTCATCAACGTTCCCTTCATATAGAACTTGACTATTAATTCCAACTACATTTAGCAAAGAATAAAAAATAAACATAGTGTCTATAGTGATATTTTTTCTAGTGCCGTGGATAGAAACAGACATTCGCAATATAACGCAATATAACGCTGCCCAACATAAACGTCTATGACTTTGATGTTAAACATTCGCATCTACCATGGCAAATATTTTTCTCCCATATTTGCTTTCTTTGGAAGGGGACCTGCAACGTCCTCTAAAAGCCTCCAATTTCTCGTCTGAGAGTGAATATGATTTTTTACAATTTTCATTGAATATAATTCTCTAATTGGTAACAGTTCATCAGTTTCTAATCTGCCGCTCTTGACTTTTCATTATCAAATCTAATGCACTTCAATGAAACTTTAAATCTGTTCATAACCATCATCGACCTGAAAAGTTCAAAGAGTGAAAATTTCAGATGCATTGATCGACTACACATCTCTCTCTCTCTCTCTCTCTCTTCCTCTCTCTCTTCCTCTCTCTCTCTTCCTCTCTCTTTCTCTCTCTCTGTCTCTTTCTCTCTCTTTATTGTGAAATTTTCTTCTAATATTCTTGTTGAAGGGCATTACTTTCCACTTCATATTCTCTTCAACTTAAGCTGCCTTGTCAAGGCATGATTTTCTTCCGTAGGATTTTTATTTCTAGTGTCATTTCCATTAGATAAATCCTGTGAAGAAAAGAAAATTGAAACTTTCAAATTTTTTACAATTATGTGAACCTAACTTTACTGCAGTTTCGTCCTATAAGGACATTTTCAAACTTATACATTAAAGTCCTGTTATCATCGACCTGCTCCACTTCATATGATGTCATTTCATCTATTTACAAAAGTAACCCCATCATTCCTAAACTATATCGAATTATAAACACCGAAACCTCACCAAAGCCAACAAAATCTCTATTACTTATACAAACACCGCAGTGTCTAGCCCTAAGACAAGACATGCTAATACTGTGTTTAATTGTGACCGGTACTTCGACCAATAACAGGAAGCTACCGAGTATACATGAGAAATGTATTGTGGTGATCTCTCTGATCAGAAGGGGGTACCGAAGGGTTAATTCTGATAATAATAGATATGTAATGTTATGGAAACTGAATGCTGAACATAGTGTTTTTAACTCTACCGATTAATCAAAACATTCTCAGATGAAAACCCTCATAGAAGCCCTAACATTATTCTACAGGCTACAAGATGATTTGCCAATGCATGGGATTTCCATTAACAATTTTAGGGATCTTGTTTATCAAAACATCTGATATTTGTCTTTCTCCTATCGGATAAATTGAAGTGGAAGAGCGAAATGCTTGTGATTGGTGTCAGGATTCAACAATACAACAATGACAATAAAGTGTCAAATTTAGATAAAGTTTCTCTTTACCATTGAAGACGATATATGTTAATTTTTTGGCTGCTTACGTTCTCAGAGACATGATGAAACCCCTATTCACCTCTGAGGATCAGAAGCAATTATTGCCGGAAAGTAAAATAAATCTTGGTCGGACACAGACTGTTTTCCTTAGCTTCTTGAGACTTCTCATATCTCACGATTCTTGGACGAAATGGTTGCGGTTATTTCGTCATTTTCTAGCATATATTTACAAAATACTTTCAGTCTTAATAATGCGGTATGAACATTTTGCAATCCTTCGTCAAATACTTTCTGTATCCCAGATATTTGAATCAATGTAGTATATTTTTAACTTCTCAAAATTTGTCATCAGCTCTTGGAATATCTGGGCTTATGTAACAACCTTTTTTATCGTGGACAAATCATCAGTGAATTAGATAGCTTATCCTGTGTTTTTTCAGATGAAATATTCAGTTTTTATTAGAAAGCAATCATTTATATTATTTCAGATGGGCAAAGCGTCATCATCCACTCTAGGTATCCAAGAAGCATGTGACGACTGTGGCAACTGTACAGAATGGACGACCGTAGGAAAACTCAAAGCTCTGCTACAGAAAAACTTTCTACGAATGTGGCGAAATGTAGGGGTGATGTTATTTATTTTTGCGCTACCCGTTATGCAGGTCATCCTCTTCTGTTTGGCTATAGGAGGTGATCCTAAAAACCTGTATCTAGCTATAGTCAATCACGAAATGATTTACGAAAACCTGACATTTCAAGCATGTAATTTCGACCTGGGCTGTAAATTTGGAAATCTGAGTTGTAGATACCTCAATACCCTCAATACGTCGACTATAGTGAAGCAGTTTTATCCGGATCCGGAATCGGCTAGAATGGCTGTTGAAACTGGAAACGCTTGGGGAGCTTTGTATTTCACTGAGAATTATACTGATGCCTTAGTAGCACGTATGGCTTTGGGAAAAGATGCTGATGCGGAAACTTTGGATCAGAGTGAAATCAGAGTCTGGCTGGATATGTCAAGTGAGTATCTTATACCCATGGCTATACTGCCGTTAAACAAAGTTCAAATCATTCCACATCGAACATGATCTTCTGCATCAATATCTTGGCACCCATCTTTAAACACCGAAATCTTTAGTACTCATATCTCCACATTGGAGACTTTCATATTTTTCACGCCAGCATATCAAATTATCTGACCAGCAACGTATTACCTCAAGTAATAAATGAACAAATTACGTAAGGGATCGGAAAATCCCATTGGATAAAATTAGTCTACTTCTGACGCTTACATCTCTCTTCTGCCATTAGGACTAGCAAAATTATTATTATTTACATTAAAACACTTTCTTCTGCGAGCAGAGGAGCCGTTGCTTTGAAGTAAAATATAACAAGGTAAATAAGGAATTTGAGGACGGAAATCTTTGGAATCTTCCACACTTGCTTTAATGTTATGCTTCATGAATCATGCTATGTTTAAATGGTAGGTGGCGTCTTCAAATCTTCTCCATCATTGTTTGATCAAATATTCACCATTCAAGGGTACATACACAAGAAGTCTTTTCCACCAGTGTATTGTTCGACAACCACCGCGACAAACCAGAAACATAACAGGCAGCACAGAGACCTACAACCAGATTTGAATTCGAAGATTGTCGTGACTGAAATAATTTCAAGAATATCATTCCAGAGAGAGTGTCCAAAATCGGATAGACGAATCATTTTCTGCATCAAAATTGATGAAATTATTTCAATACTTTGAGCAAACCTGAATCAGAACAACTATTCGGCGCAGAAATGTAGAAATTGTTTGCTATCTTTCTCTTGAGTTTCTTCTAATTTGTATTGCAAGATCTTTCAAAAGAAAATAACCCTTGTGATGTTCATACAACTATAATACAAACTCATGGCAAAGATCACCCAGCAGGTTCTGATAGAGGTGACAATCCAACAGATGGCAAGACGCTTGAGAAACACCCGGAGAAAATATCTGGCATAGATTTTTTACGCAGGATCTCATATTATATTTTACTTAATTTTTTGAAATATGTGATCCGTGGTCATGGTCCTTTATGTAAGTGACCCTTCCATAAGATATTTTTGTGGAAATATTTGGACGTGAAGGTGCCTGTTGTGAATGGATGTGCTCGAGAAGATTCTGGTATTGAAATATAAACGAACAGATGGTTGTGGAAAAGTTGGTGGTGAAATACCTCTTGCCATCATAAAGTTACTTTGTAAAGTTGATTTACCGAAATCATAATCATAATATTATATTTGTCCTTGTGATACACTGTTTGAAACCTTTGTTGTAGTAATGAATATTACTAGAGTTTTTCCCAACACCAAACCATTATTTCAACACCACGATACGTGTTTCAATCACCACGTGTCATCTTCAAGAGAAAGATTAATCTCTCTCGTGTCGTGTCACCAAGTGATCATCTTCAAGAGGAAGATTAATCTTCCTCGTGTCGTGTCACCAAGTGATCATCTTCAAGAGAAAGACGAATCTTCCTTGGTGGTTGAAGCACGTGTCGAGGTTTGAAATAACGGTTTGGTGTTGGAATAGCCTTTACAAGTAAATCCTAAAATGTCCCTGTATTTATTCGGAAATGGTAAAGTAATCTACCTCCAAAACTTCATATTCACATTCAATACGAGAATTGATAAAATGATCATATCAATTTTTGATATTTCAGATCAACAAATTGGTATAATACTTCAAAGAGATCTTCAACTGGCCTTCCAAAACTTCACGAAAGACATATTCAGGGATTGTGATTACAACGCAGATCTTGCCGAAATTCCTATTTCATTCAAAGAACCTATTTACGGATCTAATGAACCATCTTTCACCGACTTCGTAGCACCTGGAGTAATATTAACGTGAGTTTTAAGTCTAGCTCTTATCAAACTTTTGAATTGATTTCGACATCAGAAAACAACCATGAATTTTTAAAATATGCTTTCTTCGTTTAAAGTGTTTTGTAGCGAGAAATTATTTTTTTAATGATATACTAGTCATACTATTATTATTATCATTATCATTCTTTATTATTTTCAAGATACTCGAGAAAAATTTAAAAAATATGATAACAATAAAAATGGTTATCATATTCACGGTTATCTGCCCCCTGTAAATACAAATACAAAAATTTAGGCCGTTATCACCGTCAGTCAAACAATATAATGACATGAAAATTGTGGATTATAGGTACTTCACTAAAATTCATATCAGTAACCCTTGGATGCTTTATTTTTCCATTGGACCTTTATTTTCTTCCATGATTCTGGAAAAATTGCAATTTTTATTGCGTTCTCTTCCCTTTCTTCATGACACCCTTTCCAGAATTCTTTTTCACTGTAATAATTTCTACAGTTTTTTGTCGTATTCATCTGATTTCAGTTCCAATTATCCTTAAATTAATTATCTATTTTGACTTGGTACCTCAAATTCACATAAAGGCGTTCCCGTTCTGTTCTTTTCTAGGACTGTTCGAAGGTTTTTAATTTTTTTTCATTTACCCATTTTCTGATATTATTACAACGATTCATATTGGGGATATATGGTTCCCGGCTAAATAACGACATGATGAACCTGTCATTAACTTTTCATTTCCCATGATTCCAGATTGTATGAGCACTCGGTGTAAAGTCGATCTATTCCTGTCATTCAGTCTTTATTTATTTCAGTTCTTCATAATTATCGTTCGATCGTTCGGGTAGTTTTGATGTAAGCCCACAAGCAGAGAAGCATACCTTGCACGAATATTTATATCTTATCAGTATTTCAAGTCACCAATTCTCTTGTAATTGCCGTATCAAAAAATATGGAGAGGGTACCCGGCAATGGCTTTACATGTATCAAAATCTTTTGACTGATGACCTCGGGATTGTATGGTAGCATAACAGAGGGATCAGTTCTTGAATCATCCCTATTTCTTTTTCACAAATCCATTTTCTCGATAGTATGCATAACTCGAGAGCTAGTTATGCAATTGAGTTGACCTGGTGATCCACCTTTGTTATGAAGCTTAACATTACTGTATCAGTATAAAAAAATCGAGAAAGCTATGCTTTGTTGAAATGATGTAAGATACGATGTAATCGACCAATACTTGATGAAAATACATGATATCGAGTATTCAAACAAATCTATGGTATAGTGTAACTGTGGCGATTTTTTAAACTGTTATATGATAATCTCACAATAAAGTGCATGAAAGTTATTGAAATAATAAGAATAATTAAAAAAATAATATTGTGATATTAAATTCAAACCGAAATTTTGAAACTAAATCTGTTTTTAGGATCGTTTTCTTTTTGGCTGTGGCATTGACATCGTCAGCATTGATTATAGAGAGAATGGAGGGATTACTCGACAGATCGTGGGTTGCGGGTAAGTTGCGATATTACAATTCTTCGTTTTCATTAAAATTCCTTGATAATCGAATTCGTTACACGTGCTTTTGTATCAAACTTCATGCCGAATGATTAAAACAAAATATAGGCTAAGGCTGTTCCAATAAGTAGATAAATGATAAATCATCCGCAGGTGAAAAATGAATTAGGTAAAATAAGCTATTGATGGATGTAGCCGTTAGTAGGTGGTGGGAGATCATCATGAAAAATGGGAAATAAACCTTTGTATGTTATTTACTAGTTCTATTCAGCATACCATTTTGAGAAATTTTGACGACCACATTTTCTCACATAAACACTCCGGACACTTGAGCCTATAAACTCCAGATTTCTCCATCTCGTTTACTTTATCTTTGGCATTGAAAAAAAATTAGATGATCTGGCATGTAGTCTGAATGCCACTTCCACATTGTTTTTTCTGGAAAAACCGCAATTGTCTCTGTTCTTTTACCAAAATATGTTAGAGTTACAAATTTCTCGATTTCTGGTTATTTGATCTCGAGATATGTTAATCTGTAGGTAAATTTTTGGCTTGTTTACTGACTAACTTCTGTATTGTGAGTGTATTAATAGTGATGCAGTAGCATTACTTAAAACTAGTACCTAATCTAGGTTTTAACAA
This sequence comes from Leptinotarsa juncta, assembly GCA_015342185.1. NCBI lineage: Eukaryota > Metazoa > Arthropoda > Insecta > Coleoptera > Chrysomelidae > Leptinotarsa > Leptinotarsa juncta. The sequence goes on along the minus strand of WOGJ01114974.1, from coordinate 725 downwards.
AAGTATATAAAGGTAAATTAATTTGAAAAAAAAAGTTGTAAAGTGCATTAGATAATTGATTTAGGTTTAATTTAATTTAATTTGATTCAAGTCAGGCATTCATTGTTTACTGAAAAGGATGGCTTTCGTTTTATTTTTAAACGCAGAAAAAGATAGTGATTTCAATTCTTCAGAATATGAGTTGTACTTGTTTACAGCCCTAAGAGAAAAATAACGTTCGAAAAAGATAGAGTGACGAGGGAGGGTAAGCATATTGATGTTACGAAGGTTTCTAGAGTGGTACTGGTGACGAAGGGTAATTTTGGAGTAAAGGTAATCTGGACATTGGTTTCTCAATAACTTATGAATGAAGCATACAAAGTGATGTGTCCTTCTGTTTAACATTTTCAGCCAACCAAGATTGTTTAAAAATGTTTTTACATGATCTCTTTTTGGATCCTGGAAGAAGTTTCTTGATCAAGGCACGGGCCATAGACAATATCACCGTAGATAAAAATTGATAAAATAATTGTATCACATAGTTGAATTTTCAGATGTTTAGTCAAGTAGTGTCTGTGTAGGTATAGATGTTTTAGTAAACCATATGATCTCGGAATCAAAGATTTAATATGGCTAATGAATCTCAGATTGCAATCTAATGTCATCCCCAAGCAGTTTATTTTATCGTTATATTCCAATTTGTGATTATTGATAAAAATTGAGGAATTATCTATGGCCATACTCGG
>WOGJ01114838.1:0-10419 GCA_015342185.1 Leptinotarsa juncta | reverse complement strand
AACAAATTATTTTAAAACGAATTGATATTATAAATATACGAAAATAAAAATGAAGACTGATAATGCTTATTTAAGAAGAAAAAAATCTGGAAATTCAAGTAAAGTCACTAAACCACGGTTTCAATTTTTCATATTTGTTTATATTTTCATTTCCAAGTGATTCATCTGAATATTTCTGTCTTAGTGATTTTTTAAACATCCTTCATTCATTTTCGTTTTCAAGTCTTATGACACTGTTTCAAACGATGTGTTTGAAAGAAATACATTTTGATGAGCTTTTTTAGAGTATACCATGTGATACATTCGGAGTTGAAGTCAACTGAAAACATCCACCATTGCAAATTTGCCAATGAAATTTTTAGTTTTCACGAACCGCATTAAAAAAATTTTTAGCGTTGCTCTCGATATATTTTGTTTTCGATAATTGGCTTTCACATCCGAAAAATGTGAGTCATTTTCGGAATACACGGAAGATTATGTGCATAGAACAACTTGAGTAAATATTAAATTCATCAAAAATATGAAAGAACTGACGATACTTCATGAAGATAAAAATCCGTCCGATAGATCGGACGGACGATAGATCGGACAAGTTCACTTGTGGCTCTTGTGTAAAATTCCATATCGGACAAACCGGAAGAACTCTTTCCAAAAGAATTGAAGAACACGGAAGTAATTTTTTGAATAGAAAGGTTCAAAACTCGACCTTTTGAAATGATTGGAAATCAATAGATATGAAAATTCGAGATTGTTGCTCAATGTTCAAATAGATATGAACTTTTTCCCTAGATTGAATTTAGTTTGCAATGATGAAGTCATTGATTGGGACAGATTTCAAAAGTTGGTGAAATGATGGCTCAAGTAAAAATTGTATAATATAATTCTCCAGTCTTATGAGTCTTTTCTAGGTAAATATTTCAGGTAGTGAATTCGTGGTGTATAAAATCATGACAAAGAATTTGTGCAAACAGTATTGTGACGCCCGAAGATGATATTATATAGCGAAACATGTGTCGAAGTGTGTTTTTTGAATACGTAAACTGATTGAACCTCAAGTTCGTAGGTCTTGAAAGAGTTCATCTCAAATTACATTTTTTCCTTGCAAACGTGTAAGTAGAAGTTGTGAAGTTATCGTTAAACATACCTAGTTGATATAAAATCGACGGCAATTGGACAAATTTGGGGATTTTTAATTGTCACTGTTATCTCTCTTTATGTGAAAGCGTTTGCCCGCGATTTTCTTCATCTAAATCACAGATATTGAAATAAAAAGTGGTTATGTCACTTCTGGATGATGTAGCGATTCGATAGTGAAAAATCTGTAACTCATAGATTAAGCAAAGAGCGTATTGCTCACACAGCAATATTTTTTTTTCTGTTAGCGATATAATTATTCGTCGTAATGTTTGAACAATTTGAATGATTCAAAGAGAAATTTCATAAGTATATAACTAACCTTGATTTTGAAACCTCTCATTTTGATTAGGAACAATATCGCGACATCAATGTCATCATCTTTCGACGGAAGCGCAGAAGGGCCACATATTTTTATTATTTGTTTCTTGGAAATTACAACATTGAATTTCGAAATTTCGACTTTTATCTCGAAATTTCGACTTTTATCTCGAAATTTCGACTTTAATCTCAAAATTTCGACTTTTATCTCGAAATTTCGACTTTAATCTCGTAATTTCGAAATTACGACTTTAATCTCGAAATTTCGACTTCAATCTCGAAATTTCGACTTTTATCTCGAAATTTCGACTTTTATCTCTAAATTTCGACTTTGATCTTGTAATTTCGAAATTACGACTTCAAACTCGAAATTTCGACTTCAAAGACGAAATTCGACTTTGACTTTAAAGTCGAAATTTCGAGATTAAAGTCGAAATTTTGAGATTAAAATCGAAATTTCGAGATTCTAAGTCGTAATTTCCAAGAAACAAAATAAAAATATGTGGCCCCTCTGCGCTTCCGTAGTTAACTGATAAAACATTTCTAAATTTTATAAGAATGCATAATTGCTTTGAGTTCAATAGTCACGTGATATGTTGTTCTGGTAAAAAAATGAATATGGTCATTCAAAGATTAATGCAAAATGTAAAGACCATAATTTATTCTAAATCATACCACTCAATTACCGTTCATTAAAGGAACAACAGCGGATTACTTGACAAAAGTTTCAAAGACTCAAAAATGAAACGTGACGAATTATATTGTGAGAAGAGTGTCAATAGGGAAGAATTGAAATTAAACTCAGGTCAAATTTATATTGACAGTATCCCAAATCATGAAGTTAGATGGAACAGGTTAGAACATGATTGAGAAAGAAAGTGGAACAATACTTCAATTATTTTTGTGCATGGCTCTCCAGCTTTCTGAAAGAAAGTTCCCTGCACATGGACATCGATGGATATCTCTAGAATACTTAAACCATCAACGCTGGTGTTCCCCAGGGGTCCATATGGTCTCCAACGAATTACTGACGACAGCACACTTGTCTCTTCATTCCATTTGGATTTCAGGACGTTGGCTGCGGATACACATTTTCACCGGCAGCAGGAGGTTACATATCTTAATGAGGATCTAGAGGTGATTTTTTAAATTTGGGTGGAGTAACCAGTTTCAATTCAATGCTATGAAAAACCAGGCATTGGTTTTCTCTAAAAAGATGAATGTCTCCGAACCGGGCATAATAATATCAGGTCAGATATTTCCGCTTTCTGCTTCGATAAGTTTGTTGGCGGATGGGGGGAGGTTTAAAATGGATACCATTGGCACAATCATGTGCCAAGACATATTCCGAACTAAAAAACTGTACACACCTCAGCAACTTTTGATGCTTCGTAAAGCTCAGATCAGACCATCTTTGGAGTGTTGTTCTCATGTATGGAGCTCCGCCCCTAAGGATCCCTTCTAGGATTTTCCTGTAGTGCTTGTGTTTTATCCTTAAAAAAATGGACAAGTAAAGAATATCGAAGTTGAATATAAACTTAACGTATTCAAAAACACTTTATTGTTAGATTTTCACTATATAAACCGTTTTACAAAAACGCAACACGTGTTTCGCCATATAATGGCTTCTTCGGGCGTCTTTACTGGTAAATCTAATTACAGAAACGGACGGAGGAAACCTAAAACCTAAAAAGTTTGGAAAAGTTGTTGATGAAGGGGCAAATAATGAATGAATTTATTAGTCGGTTTTTCTTATATTTATATACTCAATGGTAATTAAAGTTAGGCTTGAAAATGTCTGTGCCATCCCAGTTTTATCAGAATTATGTAACAAGTAATAAAAACCATAACAGTATAATTTAATATAAAATAATAATAGGTGCCTTTTTGATCCTTTTCAACAATGAAACCGTGGTAATAGCCTTTTTTACCACAACTGCTGATCTATCTAGTTATCAATTCTGAAAAATATATTAATGAGTCAAAGCTACAGAACAAAATGTTATTTGCATTCATCGAACTGAGCTAATGATTGTTGAAATGAAGCTGACATTTCTGCAGTTTCATAAAAATAATTTTGGTTTTCTTTCAGCAGCTCTTTTCGTATTGTGATTAATGGTAAATTTCAAATTTTACGTCAATTATGATTCTTCTTGAGGATATTTGGATATTGGAGTTGGATATTTGTGAATTGTTCTTATAAAAAGTTTACCTGGTGTTTTGCTGAATACTGTACAATAACTTTCTCAGTAATAATACAAAACTCCAATCCAAAAATAGTTTCCCAGTAAATACAATCAAAATAATATTCGTTGACTGAATAGTTGAAATACTCAAGCACAAATTATTAGTAAGACAATAATTCTGAAATAACTCATCACAAATGAAATGTAATTATTTTTCCAAGATTTTCCTGTTAATCTTCAAGATTTCTCTTCCTAACTTAACTCGAAAACCAAATCGATCATTATGAAAGATTGTGTTTTATAACTTTTCTTCCACTGTCAAAAGCTGGTACGTACACAGAATTGTCACAATATCACAGATGTTTTTAAAAATACAGAAAAAGGGGATAGAATTGAAATTCATTTTGTGAATATTAAATTCAACATTTTCAAGGAATATGTTAGATCTGCGATATCTATCAATAATCACCATTTGATAAGTAGAATAGGCTATTGAAAACATTTCTCCTTCACCAGAACAAAAATACTGTCTCTCGACGCGCGTTTCGCTAACCAAGTGAACATCATCAGGATATGTTTAAATCAGTTTTAGCCATTTTTAGTTGTTAAGGCAACTCGGCTTGAACTTGTTATTCAAATTGATTCTGATATGTTTCATGATTCTAATAGTCACTTATCCATCATGCCTTGAGGGCAAGCTTTAAAATCCGGCAGCCCCTGATCCGAGGATTTATAAGTTGTTCGGGAACATTTGCAGTTTACAACGTTCTAACAACTACTCCAAAGAATAGCTCACGAATAGGTCTTACAAAAAACTATTTGAGTTTTTGATTACTCTCATTCTGTTACTGATTTAAGCATTTTTGAAAAATATATTTTTTCTCGACTTCACAAGTTGCTAGTGAGATACTCGAGTTCTATCTCTGTTTTTAGTTAGACACTATTAATTTCATAACAAAGTGTTAGTTCGATGAGGTTTGCGTTTTATAACATATTTTAAAGTAGAAAATTGTTAAGGCTAATGAGTCCTTGCATATGAAAATAATTGAAACACAACTGTAATTTTATAAATTTGCTTATCTGTGATTGGCTTCGTGGTAGTGATATACACATCTGGTCAATTGTGATTGGTTCAAATTGATGCCTTTTTTAAGTCACAGGAAAAAGATATTTACATTTCTTTGAAGAAATGCGTGTTAATCTACTGAATGAGCGTAGAAAGATTGTGGATTCTTGTACCTACAGTTTCAGTCCAGAATGTTTGCCTCAAAATAGGCCTCAGTTTCAGCAATGATCCTTCATTCGAGCGAAATTCCTTACCAGAGAGCATATTTTTTTAAGATCCGCGAACACCTAGATGCTGGCTGCAAAATCTGGTAGTTTTTCCGAGTTTTTTGATTGACTTGTGACACTGCGCGGTTATTTCGACCTTCAAACGTTCCAATAACGCTATATAATATTCACTGTTGATGGTATTGACCATTTCAATATAGTCGATGGATATTACAACACGCACATCCCAAAATACCCAGGCTTCAAATTTTCCAGCAGATTGTTGTTCTTTCGGGTGGTTTGGACGAGGTTTACCAGTTGCTTTCCATTCAGATGACGATCATTTTGATTCCGGAGTGAAGTGGTGGATCTATGTTTCATCCATTATCACATATCAATCTAAAAATTCTGATTTGTTATGTTTAAACATGGTCAAACACTGCTCAGAATCATCAAGACGTTCTTGTTTTTGGTCAACAGTGAGCTCGCGCGGCACCCGCTCTGAATAGAGTTTTCCCATGTTAACAATGTCACCTAACGCACGCAACTTCACTTTTCGATCATTCAAAACAATTTTGTAGATTATTTAATATTCTCTGTTGTTACTGCCTCATTTCGACGACCACTGCGTTCTGCATCATCGGTATGTATACGACCAGGTTTGAAATAAGCAAACTAACATTTAAACGTTGTTTTTTCCCATCAAGGGGCTATGAAAATCAAAACCCGAAATTATTTTTGATGTATTGTTTTGAAAATAACAAAAGTAGTATCACATTCAGCACAGTAACTCACAAACTTATGAGAAGAATATCATGAACGATAGCCATCTTAATTTCGTTCAGGATGAAGCCCTTTCCCTTTCAACTGTTAGAATATCATGAAATTTCGACAGCTTCTTTTTGAACGGAACTACTTAATGAAAACGCGGTGAATGCAATAAGATTAGCGCCATCTACGTATTGAGCCCGAGACTTCAGTCCATGTAGATGTAGTATCTGATCGCCAACAACGTTCTCTTCTCTCCACATTTCGAAGTAATTTAATATAACAACAATTATTATCCGGTATAGTGCGAATGTGAACAGATTTTACAGAAACTATGAAAGAGAACCGGGAAGTATAATGCTAATCAACGCTAGTACTTCGATCCGATTTAGTTCCTCACTCTTCATTGCCGGCAAATGTGAGATCACTATCTGTTAGATACAGCGTGAGAACGTATGCACTGATATGTGTAGGTTTGAGAGATTGGAAGTAAAAAAATATGTACATGAGTTGAACAGAGAATGCAAATCGGTTTTGTAACTGATGGTTGCGATTTAATGGTATGTGTCATCTGAAAATATTAGAATTGTGTTTGATGTATTGAAAGAAAAAACATTTGATTAAAATTAATTAAAATCTAGTGATATTAATTTGTTTTTTGAAGATTTTTACTTCACTTTCAGTCTTAATATAATTATAATTTCCGTAAATTTGGTTTTTGGTTTTTAAAATGATAATCAAATTTTCATACACAGGATGTCAATTTGGTAATTTCCTAATATTTTTATCCAGGGTATATAAGAAATAATAAATGAGCAAGAAGAAGTGGTACAGTACTTTTTAAGTCTTTCGATCCTCTTTTCAAAGATGATCCAATTCATCATATTTTATCAAAATTTTTCGAGGAATTTATAATATACAGAAATAATTTGAAATTTGCTGCACTGGGTAAGGGTTTACAGAATATTATTTGAATAACGATTCTTATATTGATTCTAAGAATCTGCTTGGGCCGTATTTTAATCCGTAAGTGATAGGAAGAAAGCCGTTTGGTCTTTTTATTTGTGAAAAAAAGAATTTTTAATTCGCCAGGAAAACTGAGATTCATCATCTTCCTTTCCAAACTCTACTTTATCGGTTATATTTTACAAACAACAGATTTGTGATGTATACAAAGAAAGAAGTCTCAGGAATTGAGTTCGGTTATCTCCGAGGCCAATTGCTTTTTCTCTACCTACCAACCTCTATCGTACGATAGAAAATGTTGAAGTAGATCACTGTGCTGCTGAAACTTAAAAAAATATTCTCCACTAAACCCAAATTATCTTTTGTTCACGTAAGTCGTTGAACGGTCGACAGGTTTTGTTCAAGAAATAATGGTATCATCGCAGAGACACCAATTTCATAATTTACTTTAATTTTTTTACCTGTTGTGTTTACAATTCTCAAAAACTATGAGGATTATTGTCACCGCAGTAGCGATTTTTCTAGTGGAAATGTTATTCAGAAAAAACAATTATAGTTTTTGTATTACCTGCACTCCAAAAGGAAATACTCTAAAAAATTCAATTAGAACTTTTTCATTTAAAACTCATATTCCTTATCGAACCAGTACCAAATCTAAAACATACTTGTAAATTACATCGCGATTCGATACATGAAAATCCTGGTAATTTTTTCCTGGAAGAAATGAATCATCTTCCCAGTATATTCACTTTTCAAAATGATTACTAAGTATCACACCAAATCAAACTGAATAACTGATTCAGTATATAAGGTGGGCTGAAAATTTCGCAAAAAGGCTGACAAACATATGGCGCTACTAGTATCAAATCCATATAATTATTAGGTGACTTTGATCTTCAGAAGACAGGTATACAAATTTCACAACAATCGGATTATTAGTTTGTGAAATAGAACATTTTGAGTGAAGCAACTTTTGTTAGTGTGAAGAAAATGGTTAAAAATAAATTTTGTGTGTTGGTAAAGCATATTGATCTCTAGCGAAAAAAATATAATTGAAAACAAGACTTTCTTAATGAATATTATTCGGACTTTGCAATAAGAAAATCAATCGTTGAGAAGTAGTTTGCTGAGTTTAAACGAGTTGAAGTGAGCAACCAGGATGATGAACTCAATAGAAGCCCCAAAGAGGCTATTACCGACAAATAGTCAACAAAATAATTCCTGATAACTTCATAGTGAAGTTGATTGAGACAGTTGAGGTTCCAAAGATATCATTGAAACATGTTGGACATATCGTACATAGATACTGTACTGTTGAAAGTGGGTGACGCACGAGCAGACCATCGACGAAAAACAACAACGAATTGATGATTCTGAACAGTATTTGAAGTTGTTCCACTATAAAAATCCTGAATTTATGCATCGATATGTGACAATGGCTGAAACATGGCTCCATCATTTCATACCAGAATGAAAACGATTTTCATCTGAGTGGACTCCACGTGGTGGACTGACTCCATACATGCAAAGACTCAAAAGTCGGCTGGCAATGTTATGGTATCAGTATTTTGGGATGCGCATTGTATAATATTCATCGACTATCTTGAAAATGGGAAAAACATTAGAAATCGAGAAAAAACCGCACCATTTGAAGAAAGTCAATGAAAACGATGGCAAAATTGCATGAATTGGAACTTCCCCATCCACCTTATTCTCCAGATTTTGACCCCAGCGACTCGTTTCTATTCTAAGACCTGAAGAGCAGCTGGACCAATTGTTTTCATTTGTCTTCATCAGGAATAGAATAATAAGTTATGAAAAATTATATTTCATCAATAAAAATAATAATAATAAAATAACTGGATAACAGCTGGACCAACTTTCATGATTTTTGTGTTTTTGGATTTGTCTTCATCGGGAATAGATTAATAAGTATTGAAATATGATATTTTATCAATAAAAATAATAGTGATAAAAGAGGCAAAACATCTGTAATAATAGGGACGTGATATAATAAAACGTAATTGGCAGCTCACATGTATATCACAGGATGCTTTACTGAAGAGGGCACTTTTACTACCAATTCCCATTTATTTTATTATATGCCATTTTATTATAATTAATACTTTTGTATCAATTTTAAAATCCTAAATTTGTTCAATCACTGACTCTTAGGCGAAACGACGTCTGCCGGATCCGCTAGTATATGTATAAATATTTTTGTTAGTAAAAAAAAATAAATCAGTAGAGTCTTATACATAACATTTATAAGCCACGCAGAAGAATTCACAATAAGTGTTTGTTACAATATATTTCATTCCCTTGATATTCAATTCGAGTATTACCAAAAACCCTATTTTTCATAGAACAAAATCACCAATGGGTTGTTTCACTAATATCTTGCTTGCGTTTATGCAGTTATTTTTATCAAGTACCTACTTTTTCTTGGTAATACACATTTTGTCCTCAATCGAGGACCGCTTGCCCGGTACTGACGATGCCCAATAGGAAACAACTGTCTACCGGTGGCTCTTAAATTGAAATCAATATTGAAATGATCAGAATATTTATATTTCAATTTTCATGATACTATTTTCCAGCATCTTGACTGCATTAACATTTTTCCATTTCATATCATTTTTGGAACAGTTCGGATTCGTTTTCCGATGGCATCCCAGGATAGCTTTCCAAATTATTGCTAGCGCAGTTGTCGGTTGATTGGTCAAACCACCAACACTAACAAAAAACTGGCAAGTTGACTTGGATGTCACACCAATAGATGGTTCCACTAATGTCTGCTTGCGTTTATGCAGTCATTTTTATCAAGTACTTTTCTTGGTTATTCATATTTTGTGTTCAATTGTCCGGTACTGACGATGCCCAACAAGCTGAAACAGCTGTCTACTGGTCGGTTTTTTCACAAATGACTGATTCAATTAAACATCAAACTGAGCGATTGAAAATACATCTTTGCTGATTTCAGAATATAGCAGTTCCTTGGTTTCTTCGCAACAGAACCAAATCATATTCAATTCATAATTTGTTTGAAAGTAATGGGAATTTTACTACTAGCTTTTTTGTATTTCTGCAAACAATTTGTTGAGAATGAAAATTCAGGTTTAGTATTTCAAGTGTACTATTTTTTATGATTTCACCACAGAAATGAAATTTTTTAGTGAAAACTTCACATATTATATTCCAAATAATACAGAACATCGAAACCTAATAGTTCTTTGAGATGCAGGAAATGAAGAAAGGAACAAATAGATCACTCAAATGATAGGTAGTATTTCTAGGGATCCATGAAACCAAATGAAAATTATGATAAACATCAGATGATATCCTGATTTAATGTTATCCTTATCTTCAAGTAATGTGACGTGATTTCTCATCAAATATGGGACAATTTAATTCAAAGGAAGAGCTTTCATCGTGTTATCTGTTAGTGGGAATTTTCATCCATTCCTGTAATGAATATATCCGTTTTAATGAAAAAAGAGAAATGAAACTTTCTGTTTTTTACCACTTTAATTTGTAACTAACGTTATACTGCAGTTTCGTCCTATACGGTCATTTACAAATTAAGGTTAATGTATACGTTTGAAAATATCCTTATAGGACAGAAAGTTCCATTTCTCTTTTCTTCATTATGATTTCCTATCACGTAGTAACGACTACTTCCATCAATTTATGTCCGTTTTAGTTTTTGAATTCGAACAGAGTTCTGAATTCTCAAGAAATAACATCAATTTTGTAATGAAACTCATGTTCT
>WOGJ01114793.1:0-10282 GCA_015342185.1 Leptinotarsa juncta | reverse complement strand
TAAACTAAAAAGTTCGTCCATCTACACTTGTATAAAGTTCTCCAATTATAATTTTTATATTTTTCAGATTGTGGAAGGTAACAATTACCCAAAAAAAGGTCGATAAAATAAGATATTGATATGGCTCAAGCACACTTCAAAAAGTCTATGGATAAGTCTGTGATAATCATTATCATCTATCTATCGTATTCACAAACTCTTCGGTGAAGTGTTGAGACTATCAGTTTAAATGTGTTATAAGGAAACTGAAGGAAGTCATAGAAGAAAACGGTCGGCCAGTAGAAGATCCAGGGTAGATTGAACCGTTGTCTTGGTCAAGAAGTGAACAAAAATACAGTACATGTTCCACTTAATCGAACAGTAATTATCCAAACCAGTGAATATGCAAAAAGATTGTCTCTCAGAAAGGGCCACTAGATCGCCTGATATAACGCCTCTAGATGTTTTTGATGCAATATGTGACATCTGAAATATATAATATAGAACCAAGTTTGTTCAGAATTCATGGATAGAAAGGGAGGAGTTTGCAACGAAAAACCAAGAAACTTCATATGAAGAAAGGAAAATGAATTGAAGGAAGTTGTGCTGAAGGAAAGGGGATGGAATATTACTAAATAAAAGAATAATTTTACCAAGAAGTGAAAAAAATGGAAAAGGCATACCAGACAAAATGTGTATATGTACATCCGAAAAAAAGAATGAGCAAAAATACCTGAGTGAATCGTCAAAAGTTATGGAAAGGTTGAAGAATAGTATACGACAGTTGTTAAATGATAGTGAATAATGTAGTGAGTCGAGTGATAATGATAGCAAAGCAGTGTTAACAGAAAATATAAATCTTTTGTATACCTAACTAAATTATTCAAATACAAACTAGCAAGTTTTAAATATAACTGGGTTACGTTTCCATATTGACAAAGGAATAAATTAGTTGTTACTGCTATTGATGATTATCAATGAAGTACTCGTCCTGAATGTGTCAAATTTTCATGTGATGGAAATCAAAATACCTGAGAAGTTTATCTAATTTAAATTACTGTAGAAAAAAATCCAAATAGTAATAAACTGGAAAGAAGTAAGATCTAACGAATTTGAAATAAGAAAAAAAGCTCAGCCACAGAAATTCGCCCTTCAGTTTACTTCTTTGGGTAAAAATAGCAATATTGGCGAAAACTAATCTTTTGAATTCGCGTGAAAAACAGAGAACCTTAACTTCGCCAAAACCACATTGCTGTCAAAACGTGAGAGATATCTATAATGTTACACTATTTATTCTGGGAGAAATTGATTTCTTGATCAATTCTTCTTTCATTATCCGTTTTCATTATCTCCTATCGGAGTTTTCCTCCACTTTTGTCTTGATCAACTTATTTTGTATAGCCTTTATCACTTCATCGTTGACAGTTTCATACTACTCATCTGAACGATATTCAACTTCATTATAAAATATCATTTTTGACTACATTTTTCAGCAATTATCAAACAAGTAAACAAATGTAGTTTCCTCAATTGACAATAGCCTAGTCGGAATCATATTTGATCTAATCCTGATATTATTTTAGTGGATATTTCCAACTGGACTCGAACAAAGCAAGAGGCTATGGGAAAGGGTAATGGTGGTTTCTTTCCTTATGGAATAAAAGGAATTGTGAAGGGAGCAGCTCGATGTTTTTATGGTTTCATTGGATTCGATTGTATTGCAACAGCAGGTACGAAAAATACAACTGAAATAGTCCATAACTTTATCAGTGTTTTATTCTGCAACATTATCTATTTACATTCAGGTGAAGAAGCTAAAACACCACGGAAGTCAATACCAATAGGAGTAGTAGTATCGCTCTTGATAGTTTTCTGTGCATATTTTGGAATGTCCACAGTAATGACCATGATGTTACCCTACTATGAACAGGTGGGTTTGATCGAATTTTCAAATAATTTTCATTGAAAAAGTATTCACTCCGAAATCAGCCTACAAATCAAGTTTACATGAGTGTTGTCTAATAAGTGATAATAAGTGATAGTAAATTTTCAAGATAAACGACTTTGAAATTGTTGTGCTGTCAAAAGCTAGTGTGACATCAGAAAATATGTGGAATTGTCGGTACACTGTCTGTATCACATATGTGATGTTAACTGTTAATAATATCTGATTGAATGTTGGGAGTACAAACTAAATAGGAGAAAGTATTTTTTGTATAATTCAATGTTCATATAAAAGTAATTGTTTTGAAAGTTTTTTCTTTCGTGTAATTCAATGTTTATATGAAAGTACTGAGTTGTTTCGAGAGGCTTTTTCTATATTTTGTGTCTAAAAGTTACTTCTTCATATTCTGAAATTAATTGCTTTCTTTCATTCTTTGAAAAATTTCCACAATTTCTTGTAAACTGATAGAGAAGTAGAAAGCCATTAATCTCTCCTAAAAATATACCCCTTTCAATACAAGTACCTAGGTTTGTTTAACGTGTTCAGCCTAAGGAAGTTTTATTAAGACATACAAAAATAAATTGTCACAGATGAACTTGTTCATGGTTATGGAATATTTCAATAAGAATTAGAACTGATAAATTGAAGGATGTAGTATTCAGAAATAAACCTTAAATAAAATGTCCTTATAGGACGAAACTGCAGTAATGTTAATTACATATACAAGTGGTAAAAAACAGAGAAAGTTTTATTTTTTATTTTTCATAAGAAGAACTGAGTTCTCTATCATATTCAACGAATAAAAGCGTTTCTAAAGACCGATTATTGAAATATTCATTTTTACAACAATGAGAAATGAAATTGGAGCGATATATTTGAGTATATCGGTAATTTTAGATAATGAACTAGTTGTTGTCTGCGGCTTCGCACACCTAGAATTTGATCATATCGAGTTTCGTGACAGACCATTTCAAACAAATAGTTACAATATTCATTTATTAACCCAAAAGTTCAGGTTTCCGACTTCAAAACTGACGAAATTCAATACAATCTTTGAAATCCAATTTTTCCCCTTGGGGTGTAAATTCCTGATTCCCTTTTTTGATGCTTATTTACACTATAGATATACATATTTTAAGATTCTAGGTTCAGTAGCTTCAGCTGTACGTTAATATAAGGGCGGGCAACAGCTAGTAATTTATATTTTTACCTCAAAAATATAGTAACTGAAAAAATATGTCAACTGCACTGATTAATGAATAGCTTCGAGAATCGAATTGTGTTATCTATAAAGAAATTCGCAAAACTAACACAACTGTCAACTACGTCTGCCCTCACGTACCCGCCCGCATTCGTGTCGCATTTTCGGCGATGGCGGTTCATTGCTTAGACCGCCCTTCTACCTCCGCACATCGTCCCCCATCGTTTTACAGTAGATGCGACGCGTAATGACTTACTGCGTTGCGTCACGTTAATCTTATGGTTATAACTTTTAAACGACTTCTCCAAATTACTTAATCTAAAAGTTTATCTGTATTTAATACTTAAAACGACAATTGTATCAATTTTTATAATAATTTTAAAGATATTCTAAAATGTACATTGTAAAAAAGTATCCAATTCAATTGTATTTATGACTCAGTATTTTGCATATAATGGCTACCATATAAGAGGTAGATATATGCTATCGAGGACTTTCATTTAGAACTATTTAAGATAAACAATCTTATGGTACATTATCTGCATGTAACTCCAACGGTATAGGCAGCGCACGCCAAGAGGGGAGCAAGAATTTTTCCGACTTAATACTTATCATATCATGACCAAAACTGCACAAAACCTTGTAAATTGTAGCCTATAAATTAGTGTGATGTATAAGCTGTATTGTAAAGTTTCATCTAAATTCGTTCAGTCGTTTAGGCGTGAAAAAATCACAAACATACATACATATATCCTCACAAACTTTCACATGTATATTAGTATACTGAGGATACACTATAAAAACTATAAATCAAAATTTTATTTATTTTCCATGATAGTTTTATATTGCATGACTAGTTTCTATTATTACATCATTTTCAAAACTATAATTTTTCTGGTGTATCCTCAGTGAACATGAATTTGCACAAAATAAACGAATCGTCAATCAAAGAAGTATATTAGTATAGATAATATTTTGGCTAGTTTGTTCATTAATAGGTATAAATGAATAAATGACATGTAATCACATTATAACCATCCTCACAATAAAAATGCTTTCATTAAACGAACTCCTTTCTTCGCATAGCTATTTGCAAGGAATCCTGAAAAATGAGAAATGGAACTTCCATGTTTTATACCACTTCTATTTGGAACTAACGTTTCTGCAGTTTCGTTCTAAATGAGTATTTTCAACTAATACAATAAACTCATTTGAAAATTTCCTTGTAGGACGAAACTGCAGAAACGTTAGGTACAAATACAAGTGGTATATAAACATAGAAAGTGTTATTTCTCATTTTTTATGATGATTTCCTACCACGTAGTAACGTTGGTGAACAGAAAAATTTTTGGAGCATTTTGGGTTGGATAAGTAGGTACACCCATATACTATATCATTCTTTTTTAGTATTTTTCCATCGTCCATACTTCCATAACATAGGGAGGTGAATTCAAACAACCAAAATTAACTAATGGCGATTTCTATCCGACTCCGCAGTTGGTATATCTGGTGACGTCACGCTAGCTTTCGCTTAATCGCTTCTTTGAGGTTGATTTCTGGGGAATAAGATTTACTCAAAGAAAGTTTTTTCGCCAATGTTCTTCAGATTGCGTGTAGATTTAGTTTTTGAATTAAGAAAATTGGAAAATGAGCCTATTATCTATACTCCGTAAATGAAAAGTATATCCGTTCTGTAATAGGTTTCGTTGAAACACTCCTTTCTTAATCTGAACACTCTGAACACCCAGAGACGGGATGCGTTTTTCATTATCAGGAATGAAAAAAGTTTTACTGACTAAATCTTTTGAGATTATTAGTTCATACTTAATACTAATAAATTGTTTCAGGATGAAAATGCACCTCTAGCCCATATTTACGCACAGTTGAATTGGACAGTCATTAAGTATATAGTGAGTGTCGGAGCAATTGCTGCCCTTTTTTCTAGGTATTTTTCTTACAATGATGTATACAATGATGTATGTAGTGTATAACTTGGTGAGAATTACTATAATAACAATGATTACATTATTATTGTTTCCATCTTTTTGTCTGTGTGCCACTGTACTCGGGAAGAGTAATTGTTAATTGAGAGAAAAGTCGGTCAGATACCTAAGTAAGTGGATATAAAATGCTCTCAAAGTTTGAACGGAACAAATTTACATAAAAATGCATTCATTTTAGTACTTTATGCAGCGGCATAATGCAGCGTCATCATTTTTTTTCAAATAGAAAAGGTACCTCATTTGATAGATCGTTTATTCTCTATAGAATATTGGTTTATTTTTAAAAATCATACTGGTACTGGTAGTTCCTGAACAATTGAAAGATTTGTATTCTTCGTAATAATCTAGAAAAAACGATTAATATCAGTGAATATATAGAATTTTAATGTTTACTCTCACGATTAGATTATTCTCCAAATAAACTAATCGGTTTCGTTCAGAACCTGGATGTATTCTTGTCGGTGGAAGTGAAGAGAAGATTAGACTCACTCACTTTGATCATAACCTACCTAATTAGATATATTTTTAATGTTAATTTGTTTCTTGGCCTTTCATTTATGTAGTCGAAATCATTAAACAAAAACGCTCTCTTTTTTCCACAAAACTTTATAACTTGAGCTCTAATGCCTCATTTGAGATTCAAAGTTGAACAAATGAGCTAAATTCAAGTAGTCATAAAAATATGTTTGAATCAAGACTCTTCTGATTTGTGGAAACCAAAGAATTTAGTTATTGAAAACTGAAAAGAACAAAATTTACAAAATACACATATTATTTATTCATTGACTATTAAAATTATGAAAGTAAAATAAATTTTAATTCCACCAAGTTATATTTCGAATATGTATTTATGTAATGAAAACAAAACTTTATTATTATTTCTAGTTTACTAGGGGCGATGTTTCCATTACCTAGGATTATATATGCCATGGCATCTGATGGACTAATATTTAAACCATTGGGAAAAGTTCATTCCCATTTTCACACTCCATTGATGGGAACAATTATTGCAGGAACAGTAACAGGTTATTAATTCATTACAGAAAACAAATAATTTTGTAATTTTTTCTACTTTTCTGTTCCAGGCATCCTAGCCTGTATATTTGAGTTGAATAAGTTAACAGAAATGATGTCCATAGGAACATTACTAGCATATTCTATGGTAGCAGCTTGTGTACTGGTACTCAGGTACGTTTTCTCAACGATAATTTTTCTGTAGATGAATATTTATGCTTAGGGTGTGTATAGGTAGATATATTATATTTCAATCTAACAATCCTTCAATTTCATCTAGGAGCTGTAAGTCTCTAAATCTGCATTTTTCGAGATTTTTCCTCTATCCTTAATAATCTAGACTTAGATTTATGTAAGGTGTATATAAGTAAGTAGAGTTCGTTATATAACACTCTCTGAAACGGAGATTATTCAACAGTATTCAAAAAACGCTTGTGAGATTTTCACACAACAGTTTTATAAAAACGCAACGTATGTTTCGCTATGCAATACCTTCTTCATCCTGACTTTGTTGGTTCTAGGTACTCAACCAAAGACACCACCAAACAAAAAATAGTTCTTAAACAGTACATTAGTCAAGTTTTCACTAGAACAACTTCACAACCGTCTACTCTGTCGTCAACTGTAGTGGCATGGGAAATTCTTATATATTGTAAGTTTCAAGTAGGTATAACACGTTCTCATTCAGATTATTATATACCTAGTATTAATGTCAAATGATATGTAATGTATATATTTGTTTCAGTTGCCTTTTGTTTTATACTTTCCGGTCTAATGACGACGTGTGAAGATGATCTCTACAACGGTACAACATGGCTTGTATCGGCATGTGCAGTATTAGCTGTTGTGTTGATTATTTTATTGACTCTCGTTTCATTTCAACCAACATCAAATTCTAATTTAGGATTTTCGGTAAGTTGTTATAATTTGTAAGTAATGAAATATTGATTGTAGCTAAATATTGTTTCATTTCTTGGGTATGATTTTTTTCGTTGGGTTGTTTCTGTTTTCAGTGCCTCCAACCGCAGGTTTTCATGAAATTTTCTGCACTAAAAGTACATCTTCTATCAGTTATAAAATTAACTAAACACAATAAAAAATAAAAATCACAATTCTCGATTATTTCATGACTGACCATAAAGAACGCCTAGATTCATGAAACATACAAAACATCAACGTGCTATTGACAGATCCCAATTGGGTCTTGATTTTTCTAAATTTTCAGAATGCTCAACTCCTTCGAAACAAATTGGATTCCTCTAAAAATGTTTCTACTCTGGAGTCTTCGATAATAATTATACGTGGGCATTATGAAATAGATTGAGAGCTTCCATTTATGTTGATTCTATCTTACTTTACATACCTTGAATTATCATAAACTAAGTGAATTTTATCAGTTAGACTAGCGAAATAACTGATCTGCGGATTTAAATACCAAATAATCGTTCTATAGTTTTCATTCAGTGTTATTATGATTTTTTACTTTATTGTATTCATCGTATTATATTACTTTTTTGTCAATGCTCACTGGAGCAATTTTTTTTAGTCCTTGATCTAACAGAAAATAAATTACGAGTATGGGAAATATCAGAGTATTTCACTCCTCGTAGGTTTCAAGCGTCGCGTCATTCCTAATCAGTAGATTAATCATCCGTAGCTAAAGGAAATAATAATAATGTTTCTCTCTAGTGTTTGAGAAAGGAATTATTACTATTGTATACATTTTTCCAGTTTATTTGCAACATGAAATAATACGGTTCATTCAGAGATGGCATTAAAATAATGGTAGTCCGAAAGATGGTGGTGAAATTACACAGTGATAGGGTGCTCTATTCACGACCGAAAGGTCGAGGTGCGATCCCTACTTCGAACAGACATGTTTTTCGACTTAAAGTTGGGATGATTTTGAAAGTAGTTGATGCCGTTGACACAAAAAAAACATCCGTCCAATATGATTCTACTATGATTCGAAATATATGAAAGAACGAATAAAATCAGATTAAATACCTAGCTGAAATATCAATTACATTAAGCAATGAAACGAATAAAATAGTCAATATACAAATGAAAATGACTACAGTGTAAAAAGAAATAAAAATGAATAAAAATAAAAATTGGCAAAAAATTTGAAAATGAAAAAATTTCAAACCAACTTATATGTTTCGATTGTTAGTATCCACACTCGTTTTCCGGTAATAAGTGAACTATTCCTCCTATACCCTCTTCCCTCTCTCCGGTTCAGCGGGAATTGAACGTTTTCCGCTTGATTACGGCTTTCCATATGTTGCGTATCTCTACGCTAGCTTGGCTGAATGCGTCAATGAACAATATTTATACAGTTTCTTTGAACTTTTTTTGAATCAGTGTTTCTCCCTGTGGAGGATCTCAGCTTGGGATAATCCCAGTTGTGCTGCAAACCAGCAAATCTGGAATAGCAGAGCATGTTTGAACTTATCAGCATAACATAAAGTGGCCCCAAGCTGAAATCATCTGCAGGGAGGAGCACTGGTTTAAGAGAAAGTTCAAAGAAGCTGCATATAAGTTGTCCAATGACGTATTCAGACAATCTGGCGTAGTGATTCGCAACATATGGAAACCTGTAATCAAGCGGAAAACGGTCAACTCCCGCCAAATGATCAACTCCCACTAAACCGGTGAACCGGAGAGAGGTAATCTATAAATATTCATATCTCGTAGGAATAGTCTATTAATCACTCGAAGACGATTGTGGGTTTCATTGTATGTATTTTCATTTGACGTTTTATTGCTTAACGTAATTGATATTTCCGCTATTCATTTAGAATTTATTTGTTATTTCATGTATTTCGAATCATATTGAACAATGGGAGTTTGAACTAATGAAATTCACTATGAAACATTGTCAACAACTTTCAAAAAAACACAAAAAACACGATAGTTCACTTAGTGGTATGGAAGCCGGTTATTAGTTGATAACGCCGGTTAGTCCTCTGAATGTGTCAAAGCTTCGAACCAGTGTTCGACATTTCAGGTAAAAAAAATAAAATTAAAAATGAAAATGAAAATATTTCCTCGACAACTGTGAGCTCGTATAGTTTTGAGTTTGCAGTGACTTCATCAGGAGTTCAGATCAGTTCAGAGTTCAGAAATGGCAGAGGTTTGAAGAAGTTTTCCGGAAAACTGATGAAAAGTTTAGTTCATCGGCTGCTCAAACTGAATCGTGCATCGGCTGCTCGGATATATTTAGTTTAGTTTCCGACAATGAATGAGGAAATCACTAATCTGTGACTGAGTTGGAATCCGTTCAGAAAATCGCCCACATCAAAGCCGCAGTAATCAGTTCACCCCTACGGCCACACAAGGAGAAGACAATGCACGCGATCTTCTTTAACAACATTCAAGACTACAACTCATCAAAGAAACTGATCTTTGCTTCTTCAGATCACGTGTACTCACAGAAGAGTCTCCATCATGGTCTGCCAGAATGGTTCATTCAACACTTCGGTACACTATAGTCACATGATGGCTATAGAGGTCCATGAAACCAGATGCGGGCCTGTCACGTGGTGCCCTTAAGCATTTGCTGTCGTCATGTCCAGCATATGTGCCCTCAGTCTATACCCACCGACATAACGCAGCTATATAAGTGCTTTATTACCACCTTCGGCACTCCTACAGAGTTAATGAGACACCGGTATTGCTTTGTGTTCCGGGGATATTGATTCTGTCGCGGAGAATGGGAGATTTTATTGGCACTACTCATTCCCCAGATACAAGCTAATTTGCTTCATATAGCCCTCGATCATCAAAGTAAAACGATATTCGTCAGGGTTTTTTCAAAAGGGCCTTTTCTTCCAGTTTGTAGCTAAAACTTCTATGCGTGATCTATACATATTTTTCTGATTGATTCGGCCGTTACTTGATGAAGATCCATAGTTATTTCAAAAACTACACCTCACGATTCGATCTCCACAAACTTTGTGGAGTTTGTGTGAGATGTAGTTTATGAAATCTAGAAGTACATTCATCATCAGCGTGTTCCATAAGATTGTAATGGATCTTAAGATATTTTCATACAGTATATCGTTTATCGATAGATTGTTAGTCATTCGGATAGGATTACTAATTCAGCTTCTATGAATCCATCAAAATTTTGGAATA